>JPJV01000292.1:0-34268 GCA_000750745.1 Pseudogymnoascus sp. VKM F-4281 (FW-2241)
GGGCAAAAGGGTGGATGGGGAGGGGTGGAGAGATGGAGGGGGGCAAAATGTATACTCGTACTACATAGTACTGTACTCGTCTCGTACTATGGTTATGTGTTTGGGCCTGTAACAGGCTGAGAACGGAGGATAGGGCTCCTTTGAAGTGGTTGATGATGCGGTCAACAACGGCCAAAATCTCCAAAATTTGGCCGGACAAGTGGCGGGGGTTAGCCCAGATAGTCCATACTATCGAAGTTTGTTGCGGTCTGCCGCTCTACCATAGTACGGGTCCACCACAACTTACTAGTACTATGTAGAAAAGATGATCGTTTCAGGTGGGGCGGAGGGGTGGTGGGGGTAAAAGGAAGAAGCAGAAACAGAGAACAGGCTAATGTTGATTTGTATTCAGATGTGTTTGGATAGTACGTCAACAGCGCCAAAAGTGCAAAAAACCGCACTCGAGCGCACCACAGCGCATCATAATGGTACTTAGCCACAGCCGGAAGCTCCAGCGAGTCTAAGCATCGACGACGCATTTACCCGGCGGCTATTTACCCTGAATTATGGGCATCATGGGTCTTTTGGCCCACAGAAATCACAGGAATGGTGGGACGCTGTGTTGATACTTGCAATACTGTACTGAAACCACAACGAGACTATGCCATTGTTATTGTTATTTCTAATCGGATGAGAAAGCCCTTTGAACGAGGGGGAAGATTTGATAATGGCTACTGCATCTATTGGAGCAGAGTTCAGGCACTGTGGAGCGTCTGATCTTCGCAATGCTTCGCAAGAATGGATCTTCATAACTCCCGTGCCTTTTGCCGCTTCACCGGCCTTCACCGTGGCCGAATTAGCCATAGCCATTGACGACGGCGAGACATTGGGCGCCCAGAACGACAATTACCCTCGTATGATTATGGAATAGCGTCGATGATGCCTCTAATTTAATTTCCTAGCGGCGATTTTATGTTCGTGAAATTATTTTACGCTTGAGGTCCTTGCCTGGGTCTTCAATTTTCAATGGTTGATATAAGTTTCTAGCTTATGTCACCATATATATGATTGATTAGTCCCTATACTCGTCTCGATCGAATGTTTGGAACCCATAATGATTTTGTAGATGACATAATCACTTACTAATCCTCCGATAACGCTATGATAAGGGAACATCAAGTTAACCTCAGTGCGTTGGCTGCACAGGAAGATGACCGCATCGACTTAGAGCCTTGGCGGCCTTTCACATGTCGATAATGGATCTTCCCGGCTCCAAGCGTCAACTCCGGTTACAGCCCGTCCAACTTCACGTCTCCGAATTCCATTCAACAATCTACGCGCACGACTACAGCCTCCTGTCGCCAGATTCTAGCGTGAGGATAATGTGAATAAGAGAGAGCCGGCTTTGTTGTTACGCTTCTATCTGCTGCGATTCATAAACGGCCGGATAGAATATCATGGGTCCAATTGGAGGGCATTGATGAGAAACGACGCGGCTTGGTTTGACACCGAACATGGCTGTACAATCTACACTGAGAGGGGTGGAGCCTCTTAAACGCCTACACGCCTATTACACGAAGCTGTTCATTGGGAAATATAAGGCAACCTCCCGATCTACCCGCTTGTTGGCAACACTTGCGCTGCTCCTGTCAATAATTGCCAGTGGAGCCGGAGGACGGCGATGGTGGAAGAAGAAGGCCTCCGACAAGGAAGAAGGCCGGCGCTTGCTACGGAGGAATTCAGGCCTCAAGAACAAAGATGGGTCGAGGACACTTGTCGTACCCTACGGGGACTCGACATCGAAGGTGACAATTCACCCGACAAAGCCTACGACTTTCGACGCTCATCGCCGGCTATTCCTTAATCCACCGCGCGCATCTGGAATGGTGGATGGCCAGCCTACACCACATTTGCAAGCAAAGCCCGGTCTAAACCTGGCATTTCTTCATCAGTTTCTAAGCCTTTTGAGCATTATGATACCCAGGTGGCGTAGTAAGGAGACGGGCCTCTTGCTAAGCCACGGCGTTTTCTTACTTCTTCGCACGTACTTGTCCCTAGTAATCGCAAGGTTGGATGGAGAAATAGTTCGGGATCTTGTTGCAGGCCATGGAAAGTCTTTCACCCTGGGCATCATCAAGGTACGTGTGACGCGCATGCGATTACCTCAAAGCTTGCAAAAATAACTGACATACCTTAGTGGTGTGGCATCGGAGCGGTAGCCTCTTACACAAATGCCATGATTAAATTTATGCAATCGAAGGTTTCCATAGCTTTCCGAACACGACTTACGAGATACATACACGATCTCTACTTGAACGACAACCTGAACTACTACAAGCTCTCCAACTTGGACGGCGGAGTTGGCCAGAGTGCCGATCAGTTTATTACCCAGGATCTGACACTGTTTTGCACGTCTGCCGCCAAGCTATATTCCTCACTGGGAAAGCCTTTTGTGGACCTGTGTGTGTTCAATTACCAACTGTATTGTTCACTTGGACCTCTAGCCTTGAGTGGCCTTCTCAGCAATTACATATTGACTGCCACGTTACTCCGAAAGCTATCACCGAATTTCGGAAAATTGAAGGCCATAGAAGGTCGCAAGGAAGGCGACTTCAGAGGGCTCCATGCCCGACTTATTGCCAATGCGGAGGAAGTTGCCTTTTACGGAGGAGCTGATATGGAGAAGGCATTCTTGAACAAAGAGTTCGTGTCGCTGAAAAAGTGGATGGAGCTCATTTTCACCCTGAAGATCAGATACAACATTTTGGAAGACTTCGTCCTGAAATATAGTTGGAGCGCATATGGCTATCTCCTTACGGCCCTGCCTATCTTCCTACCTTCCTGGGGTGGGATTGGAGGTGCTGCAGAGCTTCTCGAATCAACGGTGAAGGGAGGAAGAGAGCAAGGACGAATGAAGGACTTTATCACCAACAAACGCCTAATGCTCTCACTTGCCGATGCGGGCGGACGGATGATGTATTCCATTAAAGATCTATCTGAACTCGCAGGGTATACATCTCGAGTGTACACCTTGATATCAACGTTGCACCGAGTCGAGGCAAACGCATATTATCCACAACGTGGGAGTAGTGCGGAGTTATACTCCCTTTCGGATGTTCAAGGCACTACCCAGAAAGGGTATGATGGGGTACGACTTGAAAATGTTCCAGTGGTGGCTCCATCACTGTTCCCCAATGGAGGCGATGAGCTGATCGATTCACTATCGATCATCGTGCATTCTGGGGAACATCTCCTAATCTCCGGTGCAAATGGCGTTGGAAAGAGTGCCGTCTCAAGGATTGTGGCCGGCTTGTGGCCTGTATACAGAGGCCTTGTGAGCAAGTCTCGCAATGTTGGAACTGACGGGATCATGTTCTTGCCACAGCGTCCCTACTTAAGTGTTGGGACCCTTAGGGACCAAGTGATATACCCTGATGGGGAGTTTGAAATGAGGGAACGTGGCCGCAGAGACAGTGAGCTCCAGCATATTCTAGAAGAGGCACATTTGGGGTATCTCCCAGATCGTGAAGGCGGCTGGGATACCCGCAAGGAGTGGAAAGATGTGCTTAGCGGTGGAGAGAAGCAACGGATGGCGATCGCACGGTTGTTGTATCACGAACCCCGGTATGCTTTTATTGATGAAGGTACCAGCGCTGTCTCGAGCGATGTTGAAGGCATCCTCTACGAGACAGCCAAGGAGAAGGGAACCAGTGAGTCTCACCGCATACTTATAATCTTCATTTCACTAACTCATATATAGCTTTAATTACAATCTCGACGAGAGCATCTCTGAAAAAATACCACACATTTAACCTGACCCTTGGCCTCGGAGAGAATGGAGACGAATGGGAATATGAGCGCATTGGAACAGAAAAGGAGAAGATGAACGTGGAGAGGGAGCTCCAAGAGCTCAGAGAACACATTGGGAAAGTCCAGGAATGGAAGGACAGGCATGAAGAGATTGAGAAGGAGTTGGCAAAGGTATGGGTTGAGGGCGGAGATGTCTTGAACGCCGCAGAGGCGGAAGTGGACACTGGGGAGGGCGACCAATAATATGTAGTATGATATATAAGAGCCACATGGAAACCATTGTATGGGAATAAGACGTCTTAGATAGGTCAAAGTTATGACATCTATTTACTAAAAACCTGCGGCATTTGTCGCAAACCCAACCATACCCACAGACCAGTCCGTGTGCCCCCTGAACGCCATCCAATTCGTAATATTACACGCCACTACATGCAATAAGGGGTATCATAACGGGAATCAGTTATCTTTTACTGTTCAAGATGAGACCATTCCGGTATCGCCTTGATCTGTTGCCACATGAACTTCTCTAGTTTGTTGGCCGACTTCGCATACGGCGTCGTTTCGTTGTTGTACTTCCGGCAGTTATCGAACACCAACTTTGCATCCTTGATAAAATCTTCCGGAGTAGCATAGTTATCTGCTTCCAACTTTGTTTCCATGGTGGAAAGGTCCATAGGCTCCTTGATGACTTCGTAATAGTCCGCCACATCCTCTCGGCTGACCGGATGCAAGAATGGCCACGCAGAATTGTGGTTTTGCATGTCGTTGAGCAGATGCAGCAGTTGGCTATAATTAGGCCCGTGGCGCGGTTGTCGGGCAAGTTCATCCATGTCAGCTGACCAGCCAGACGCCCGAATGGCTTCGATTTGCATTGGATCGATCTTGCACGGTCCATTCTTCCATTGCTTAGGCGGCTGGTGGACCTTGTGGGATTTGCTGAACGCACGAATCTTGGCGTGTACAGCCTCCTTCTGCTTCAAGAGCATTCGCCCCATCTCCAAGTATCGGATTTTGGGCAGCATCGTGCACTGCATGATCGTTCCTCCTTCATAATCTTTGATGTATCCCATCCAACGAGACTTCTCGAGAGTAATTTCCTTGGTAAAGCCTTGCTTTTTGAAGTAGCCGATAGCGTAGTTGTCGGCGTACGTCAGGAAATGCATAACGTCAGAAGTAGCCTTGACATAATCTTTCAGATGTGACATGAGATGTGCGCCGTAGCCCTTAACTTGCTGATCTGATGAAATCGCGCAGAACACGATTTCAGCAAATTGTCTCCCCTTGAACGGCCGGTATGTGATCCCCCCAACAACTTCCAATGGTTTCTTCACTATCGCCATCGACAAGTGCGTTCGATCGTACACCAGCCGAGCAATATAATCCTTAGGCATCTTAGGGAGTTGCTTTTGGAAGATACATTTAAGGCCGGTGAGTATTATCAGACTCTCGCGCGCATTGTCATTGTTGACTACTCGGAATTCGATTTCGCCATTTCGCTCTTCGATCACTGCAGGCTTCAAAAAGTTAGCTTCGGGGTCAGGCGCAAATGTGACATGGTGGCAAGCATGTTGCGCTTGGGCCGTCTATTGTTTTGAGTATGAGGGGAAGCTCACCTTCTCAGGAAATGGCACTGGATGCGCTGGCAGTGCTGGTATCTTCTTTGGCTCTGGAGAATCACTGTGCGAGCTCTTCACTCTCTTGTTCGCCGAGGGGGTTGTGGGGTCGTCAACGGCCTTCCGCTTGGAATCTGAAGCATGCATGGTTAACTCGGGGTGCATGATAGGATGAGGGGGAATACTGACTATCATCTTTCATAGGCGCCATTGCGGAGTGCGACAAGTTTGCTACTCATGCCACAAATGAACTTGTTGTCGTTGATGTTGCCGTCGTCGTCGCGACTGTTATCGCCGATCGGTCCTGGTCGTGGCGAGGCCGATGCGGTTCTGCCGCTAAACTCCAAACAGACAAGTGTTGATAGGTACTGGTGATTGTACCGTACCCACTGTAAAGTAGTACATGTGTCTTCGGAGCTTCACATCAACGTCGCATACCTTTCATCAGCCAGGCTTTCGAATGCACTTGTCGATTTAATCCTACAGCCCTTCTTTGGACTGCTCCTACAAAGACCAACCTTAAATTACAGCCCAACGAGCTTCAATCTCTCATCGACACACCTCATATGCCTCAATCATCGCTTCGTGAGGTCTGGGAAGGTGCAGTAGGCAATCAGTTCGCCCCGACAATCAGCAAGGACAGCCAGTTCTCGCTCGGTTTCTCGTTGCTTGCTTTAGGCATATTACTGAGTGGATACTTTGGTTTGAGTAATACTCTCCAGTTCACCTAGAAATACGTGTCAATTACTTATCCATTCTTAGATCGATCAGTCACAAACCTCCCGCTTGTTGGCATCCCAGCTGCCCTCGCGATCGGCTTCGGTGCAGTGTATATGATTTGTGCAGTTGGAGTCTACGTTTAGATTTCGCTCGCTTGTTGTTACCATTGGGCGGGAAAACGTTGAACAAGGAAGGCCAGAGCCTGTGATATATCGTGATATATCGTGATCAGGAATTTATCAATTGGCTTGCGGAGTGAAAGCAAGTGAAAGCGCAAGAGACAAAGTCATCGAAGATACCCCCGTCGATTCCCGCCTATGTATAATAGCGTGCCCTCCACGACTTAAGGGCATTTGAAAAGAAGGTCTCTGGGCAGTGTATGATTAGCGAATCAAAGTACCTCTTTTGACTCCTTGCGCCTTTCCGTGGTATGAGAATTCGCCATGTCGGCCATAATAGAGACCGAGGACTCTGTCCCAATATTCAACGCAGTATCTACATCTGTCAGGCAACTCTGCCAACTTCTTAACTGTATTCGCTTTGCGCCAAAGGTTCAAATTCATATCTCCCCTGAAGGGATTCAATTTGCCGTGGAGGAGGGTCGGGTTATGCAAGGTATGCACAGCACTGGGGTATGTTCAGTTGGCCATTACTTACAAGTTCAGCTACCGCGTTTCTTGATAAGGCTCTCTTTACGTCTTTCACATATAACCCCCCTACATCTGGCGACAATGATACGGCCGAGCCCCCATCATTCCAAGTATCTTTGACGGCGCTGCTCGAGACTCTTCAAATTTTCGGTGCCTCTGAAGCTTCATCTCGTTTCTCCAAGCCGGAATCTGACGAGTATGCCACCAGTATCCGCCCACACAGAATCACCGCCTTCAGCAATCAGACTCTTGGTATGACTGGCGTGTGTCGTTTTTCCTACCTTGGCGTTGGCGAACCATTCCGTGTCATACTTGAGGAAGCTGGCGTGACTACAACGTGCAATCTGAACTCCTACGAGCCGGAGAATGCGGATGAAATACCATTTAACAAACAAGAGTTAGAAGTGAAGATAATCATGCAAGCTCAATTTCTCTACGACGCATTTCTAGAGATTGCCTCAATGACAGCTACATCTGCAACCTCCTCCAACCGGTTAAAAGTTGTCGCTTCGCCAAATTCACCGTTCTTTTCTCTGTCAGCTACTGGCTCGTTGGGCAGCACGACTGTAGAGTTCAGTAAGAGCAGGGACTTACTCGAGACGTTCTCGGTCGGCCGAAGCTGGACGCAGTATTACAAGTTCGAAATGGTCAAGGCAGCTGTGGAGGCCATGAAGCTGGCGAGCAAAGTTAGTTTCCGAGGCGACAGTCAGGGAGTCCTGTCATTGCAGTTTATGATCGAGGTGGAAGGGGGTGGCATGAGCTTCATTGATTTTAGATTTGTACCCTTTATTAGTGGGGAAGAAGATGATACCGAAAGCGAGGAAGAGGATTATGATGATAACGGGGACGAGGGATAAGGGATGGAGATGCATAGAATATACCATGTCCTTCAAAGAACGGAATAAGACTGATGGAAGGAACAACGATTGAGCTCTAGTTAGGTATACAATAATGCTAAATTGCTACAGTGGCGTGTACCTGTTTCTCTGATACCTCGTTTAGCATGCCGAGTTTGCGTAATATTTCATCTTTTGAATATATACTATACTACAATGTCATGAATGGTTATAACCAACCTATTCGCGTTGCTTGAGGTCGGAGGAAATTTTATATAAGGTGGCACTTTTCTTTAAAAAAAAAACCCCCCGAAAATATAGTAAATTTCGCATGATATAAAAATATATAACCCTTGACCAATTTAGAAGATTTTATATGATGTATTATACATATAACTCAAACTATCCGATTTGCAGATGGTCATGCTGCAATAATAAAGAATTATAGATCGATGTAATAACACGGATAGTCTAGGAAGATCACCCCGCAGTGCTCTCCAGCCGCTTCCCCACGATATATTTCACGAGACCGACATATCGCCTTTTAACAATCAACTTGTACTAATCTTGCGGACATCCTTAAAAGATTGGCCAATGGCGCATGTTGTATTAATACAGGCCTTACAGGGTACTCAACTGTATTTATCATGCTTGCTTTTCACCTTCACGTCAAGCAATGCCTCGTGATAATTGCCTTCCCTCCTTGCCCTCTTGAGCTTTCGAACCTCATCATCTTCAAGCTTCCTTCCCACGGCCTCCTCCAGTTCTTTTCGGCTAATCTTCTCCTTGGCCTTGTCTTCCTTACCCCTCTTTAACCTTGGCTTGAAGCGAGCCTGCATGCGTATCCTTAAGGTGGTGTTGAAGCTCACATCGACCGCATCGCCGCGCAGCTGGGGAACTGCTGAGTTCTTGGTTGGAGGAGCTATAGTGATATATTTGTCACGTATGTTCTGAATTTGAAATGTCTCGGGAGTTGAAGCGGTAGGAAACGCGACAAAGGATTCAAGAGGAGAAACAGCTTCGGTTTGAGCGGTGAGTATGCCAAACTTGTCGCAACTGAGGTATCTGTGTTTGTAGCAGTCAGTAACATGAGTTTGTCCACGAGTAATAATGCGCAAGACGTACCTCCCATGATGCCCCTTGAAGCTGAAATTCTCTGTGCCAGCGACGCGGCTGGCAACCCATACTTGCCTCACGTCATGCGGTTCGGCGGTGCCTGGGTCACCATCAATAATATTCTCCAGCGGACTTGCAAACACCTGGCCATTTGTATCGCATGCTATACATGTAGGAGGTTCCGAGGGTAAAACGAAGACAATCGGCCCCTCGATGTCTGTGGTAGCTTCAGCGCTAACCCAGCTATCATCAGATGCCGGGGTGTCCTCCACCACTGGACCCGTCGCACCCTCTGTGAGCTCCGTTGATGCCTCGCCGAATTTAGAGGCGGTATCGACGCGTTTTCGCTTCTTGGTCTTTGGATCACCCTTGAATGATAAAGCCTTTACCATGTTTGATGTTATTTCTGTTGTGGGGTTGGTTGGTCAGTGACCGCAGAGTCTAGAACAGCTTTACTATGGTAGTTGCAGTACGAAGACGGAATGCGGGGTCAGAGACTAGCGCCGCTAACCTCCGCTCAGCTACCTGCCCCTCTTGGTCTATAACGCGGCCGATTCCGCATTCTGAGAGAAGACAGACTGTGAAGGTTGGCTTCACAATATATTGCACCTTTCTGTGTTATAATATTCGAATTAGGAACTATAGGACTATATTATTTATATTTTCAAACAATGGCACATTCTGCGGTGACTGTTAGTCTTGAGGCCCTAAAAAATGGTAAGTGTCTGGTCATGTGGACGCTTCCACCAGTAAACGAAGAAACGAAAGAATGAAGGTTAACACGATATTGGGATTTAGGAACAGTACCATTCACTACATTAGAGGCTGCCTTTGGTCCAGAATCGTTAGGAATCATTCTGGTTAAAGATGTTGATCCGGCTTTTGTTGAACTTCGTCAACGACTATTATCCTATTCAACTTATCTGGGCAACCTCCCGCCCCAAATTCTAGGTGAAGTGCAATTTCAGATTGCTACCCACAGCAGAACTAACCGGTGCACAGAACAGCTGGAAGATGCAACTGCCAAGTACCTGACTGGGTGGTCTTTGGGAAAGGAGACATTGAAAAACGGCCAGGTCGACACGTTGAAGGGATCATATTATGCAAACTGCGCTTTTTATGTGAACCCAAAGCTGGAATGCGCCGAGAGCACTGCCGAATTCTCTTTGGGAAATTTCCCCGAATACCTGAGCCCCAATGTCTGGCCGTCTGAGGGCGTCCTCCCCGGATTTCGCCAGACATTTGAAGAGCTTTGTCGACTGGTTATCGATACCGCAGTTCTGGTCGCGCGAGCATGTGACCAGTATGCCGAGCAGAAAATAGACGGCTATACGACGGGGTACTTGGAGCACGTCGTTCGCACCTCAACTACGACGAAGGCCCGGTTGTTGCACTATTACCCTTCTCATCCCAGCGCTTCTGACGGGACCCAGGCCGTGGTTCCTGACGATGACTGGTGTGCTACACATGTTGATCACGGATGTCTCACTGGCCTGACCAGTGCTATGTTTGTGGACGAAACAGCCACGAGGGCGTTGATTCACGATCATAAAACAACTGACACTCATCTCCCGGCACTGCCAGAGTTGCCAAGTTCACCAGACCCACAAGCGGGACTATATATCCATTCTCGAAACGGTGAGACAGTGCAGGTTAAGATTCCCCGGGACTGCATTGCGTTCCAGACCGGCGAGGCGTTGGAAAAGATTACGAAAGGGAGATTTAGAGCTGTGCCTCATTTTGTGAAGGGCGTCGCGCCAAAAATAGGGGATGGTGAAATAGCTCGGAATACCCTTGCCGTTTTTACGCAGCCCAGCCTCGACGAGTTGGTGGACAGCGTGAGTGGAATTAACTTTGGTGAGTTTGCAAGAGGGGTAGTAGAAAAGAATACTTCCAAGTAGCTGTAGTCCTTAGTCGCATACATATCCACCAACGAGTTCTTGGTTCTTCCTAGCCTTCGTAATGATAACGATGCTCACCAGTGATGCTTCATCTGACTCCTCCCATACGCCTCGGAATACCGTTGTCTACGGCGGCACGATGCTCTCTCTAGTTTCGATCATAGTAACGTGGTTTTCTTTTCTTCTCGTTTTATACTTCGCACATGCTTTCAACTCCCAGCTTCGTCGATGAGGGGGAACAATGTTGCCCCATGCCAATATGCCATGGGCTCCTGCTACCTGCCAATAGTAAACGCGGAGATTTATAAATTTCGGTCTTGCTTACTGTACACCACTTCACCTACTGCATGTGGCGTACTAGAGTAGGTCACTCTTGCCTAATACTCCACTAAGGCTCTTACGCAACTGTACGTGTACCGTATACCGTACACCATGCACGAGTACACCGCATACCACAAGGTACTCGAATGTACTCGGGCCAGTCCATGTTTTACGTGGAGCAACCGGAGGAACAAACAGCCTCTCGGCGCGAAAGGCTTGTGGTTCACTCACCGTCCTTTGGACTCCAGCCACAAAAACCCTGAAACGCCCTCCAGATATTCCTCTCCCACTGCATCCTCGCAAACTCATTCACTCATCTCCGGTTTTGCCACACAGCAGATTCGGAAACGCACTCGGCCCAAACAATCTCGGGCCTCAAGGGAGCATCTAATCCGGATCCGGGTTCTTTTGTTGGCATCTTCAGGTGCACTTCGCGCGAAAGGGCACTCCAACGGGGATCCTGCAAAACCACGTTCGCGAAACTGGCCCATGCGGATCGAACCACTGCCTCTGCTTACATGTAATAATTAGCCATACGGTTGGGCTGCGATATTCTCCCAAGTTTGCGCTGGAAGGACTGCACCGGCCCCGGTGTTGTGCCACAACCGACGACACTCTACGAAGTGACCGCTCATCGATATCGCGCTACTGTTATCAACGGGGATCAACGAGTTGTTACAGCCCATCAGTTACCATTTACCATCACTATCGATATCGCACGTGTCAGGCAAGATGAAGAGACGAGCTATCGACGAACTCGTTTACGAGCACATGTTCCCTCACCCAAAGCCAACCGATCCTCAGAATTGGGCCAAATTCCTGGAGCGACACCTCCTCACAGAGGTACGACAAGAAACCGCTTGCTTCTATGGCTCCCTTGATACCCGAGAAGCCCAGTATCCTGGTCTCGACTACTCATATCCACCCCATCGAATGCGGCTTTCCCGCTTCACATGGCATAGGCGGCTCTTTCGGGCTTTCGACACTCTTAGGCTAACGGAATCGGAAATTGCTGGGTTAACACACTGGGAAGGCACGAGGTGGGCAAAGGAGCGGTTTGAGAAGGAGCAGAATTTCAAAATTAGGGACACAACCGGTGATTGCATTCAAGATTGGGTCGATCCAACCGAGACGCGCCCTGAGATGTCTTCACAGCCAGCGCGGGAAGCCGAGTTCTACGAGTTTGGTGAAATCGAGGAGAATGAAGGCTCAGACGACCCCGACCAGATGGATGAGGACGGCGAAGAGAGCGATGTTGAGGTTGAGAGCGTAGGCGTGGAGCTGAATCGGCGGCTACGAGCAGGATTCAGCGACGAGGAATACGAGCAGTGGCTGAAGGAGGCAGCGGAAGCAGGGGGTGTCTCCGTATTGCCAGGCCAAAGCCTTCCGTTGACCAACGCGGTGCCTAGCCAGGCGTCGGTATATACAAGAGTGCCCCCGAGCATCATCAATGCTATACTACAAGGCAATGGACTTCGAAACGGCGCTGTATCTTCCACCCCCCGCCGAGAGGCCTCAGCATCAACGTCCAGCACAGACAGAACGAGTGGCCCAAATGCTGCATCACCCGTTGAAAGCAGGCCTTCGCAGCTTCTTGACTCGCTACCTTCTCTTCGTCTAACCAGTTCACGTACTACACATCCCGCGACGAATCGAGCCCCAGGTGATCGAACCTTCGGCCAGGGTTCATCGCGGCCACCAAGTTCGTTCTAACGTGGACGTAGTCTGGGAATTCAGTGATTGGCGTTATATTGTGGGGTTTCACTGGTGATTTAAATATGGAGTTGGGCGTGGCTTTGGTTGCACAAAAATGCTCCGAACTAGCGTTTTATGTGCACTTGCACTATGGCATTTCATTTTCGTTGCAACAGTTTGCTGGTCAAGAAGTTGAACGGCACATTATATACATGGGTTATGGGCTAGGCGCCCGTCGGAATAGATGGTTATTGAGGGCTATAGAGTTTAGCTACACGCAATGATATTTAAATAATAGATCATGACTTGGTATTCCGTCCGCTCTACCATGTATAAGCTTGAGCAGCATCAAATCAATGCTCTGAAATCGTGCATAGCGTCAGAATTTAAATATGGAAACCTATTATATATATATCCCTTGTTATAAATATGTGAATCAATTAAACGCTGTGCACGTAATAGTAATACACTAACCGTTGTGACCAAGCCTTTCGATTCGCGCTATGTTGAGAGAAAGCAATACATACACGCGGTTTCAAACCGAAAGGAAGTAATACGTGCGGGTATCTTCCCTTATATACAAAAAGAAAGCCTTATTTATTTTCTATAATCTTCAGCTAAACAGAGTCCCTCTTTAGACTTTTTGGGCATGATGAATAGAATTGATACCTGTTGCGCGAACTGGCCTAGACTCGGGGACTGTTCATTCGGGTCCCAAATCTGTACGTCTGCGGCAACATCCTTGTAGCTTTGCGCTTGGACTTGCTCAAGTGCTCACTACCCGCACCAAGGTGCATATGGGAAAGGTACGATATTGACGACGCGCGCGCATCGGAATTGTTCTGTTCACAAAACACCACTGTAAACGTCAATGGGTGCAAAAGATAGCCCGGCATGGCAGATCGTTCGCGCATGAACGAAAGGAACAGTGATGGTGCCCGACCTCCAACCCAGCCGCAATCCACCCTTCCCCACGAGAGACAACGCCCCCCCGCCGATTCGAATTCTAGCAGAGCATACGGAGGAGCGCGGATACCGGTCGATTTGCGCCCAATGAACTCAAGATACAGTCTCAATGAGCAATTTGCATCGTCAAGGCAGGAGTTTCAGTTTGGTGATGAGGATGAGGATGAATCCGATTTTACAGAACCTATCCCGGACACCATACCTATCCGTACCACTACGACCGTCTTAGAAGAGGACTCTTCCGAGGGCATTTCAGATGCTGAAATACACCAGCTCCTGCAAGCGAATAAGGCTGAGGTTGTAGATCATTATACTCTTCTGGGGCTTTCAAGGGACCCGCCTCCCACGGCCACACAAGTACGGGCCGCATATCACAGACTATCTCTTGCATTCCACCCTGACAAACAGCCACATCATCTTAAAGACTCGGCCGAAAGACACTTTGCGCGTTTAAGGCTTGCATATGAGACATTGGTGGAGCCAAGGAAGAGAGTTATATATGACATTGAAGGAGAAGAAGGTGTCAAAATTGAGTATGGAGAAGGTGGCGCAATGGGCCCTGGTGGCGAGTCAAAGAGGCAGCTTTCTTCGGTGAAGGCCATGAGTGCGGAAGAATTCAAGAAATGGTTCCTTGGGATTCTGCACCGGAGAGAGCGACGCGCGATTGAGTCTCTTATTGACCATCAGTCAGCATTCAAGATCAGTTTCAATGCGGCCGATAGTTTTGTAAGGCAAACTAGTGTCGGTCGTGATGGCGACGTGAAGATTACAGTACCTAGTCGACCCTTTCGACTCCAGGAGGTTGGTATCGAGTCCTCATTTACACTTCCACTGCCAAAACTCGGGAGGCTCTTTGAGACACTCCAAGGCCGATTAGAGCCTCTAGACGAAGAAGAAGAAGAAATAGAGCCTAATGACTGGGCTGACATGCCGGGCCCTTCTTTTCCAAAGTTGACCATTACAGGTACAGTCTCCGGAGATGTCGATGATGTTGTCGCCGTCATGCCTCGGAGGGACACTTCACTCCCGCCACTCTTCTTTCGTCACTATGGTATAAGTTCTCAACAGATCGGGTTGGGCACTGCCTTGCATCATACTTTTCCACAGCTGCCGGGCAAGGGCAGCAATTCCATCGCATCCCTGCTCCAAGGGACAAGCTTTCGGTTGGCAACCAGCATACTCCCTCACGCAGCTTCCACAACACTTTCCTTGGAGAAATTGGTGTGTATCATACCAGATACAGCTCCTTTCGGTGTCTCCGTCGCCACCACAGTAAAAGATTCTCTTATTCTTAGGCCCCCGGAGATATTTGTCACCATACAACGGGCGCTGGGGCTACGGGGAAACCCCCAAGGTTATTTTGTATGGGCATCAGGCGAGAAAGAATGGCCCTCATCATTTCACCAGTCACTTGAAGGTGCTGAGCCTTCAAACTTGGCATATATTGTTCGCTGGGCCACTCAAGGCCGTGGCGTTCCTATGATGAAACTCGGTGCCGATTGGAGTTTCAAAGGAGACGCTGTAGGTGATATTGACGACTCTGGAATGGCCTCGTCGGGCACTAATGTCTCTGTCCAAGCACGCACCGGAAGCACCCAACTTGCCGTATCTTACTTTTGTGATGTCTTCTCAAGATACGATGAAGCGCCTGTTCGCTCTCGCATAAGTAACAGCGGTGAGGTCATACCTCAAACCCCGGGGCTTCATGCTCGCAAATCGCGTGGTGTTCTTCTCGAAGTTGAGGCCGTGATTGGATTCCCGGGAATCCTCGGTGCATCAATCACTGGCAGAAGGCGCATCGGAACATTCACCTCCGTTGGCTTAAGTGTCAGCCTGGCTCAAAACTGGGGACTCTATTGTACTTTCTCATGGAGTCGCTTAAAGCAAAATATCAGCATTCCAGTGGCTCTTCTTCCCCTTGAAAATGTTACCACAAGTGCCATTCTGCTTGCCGTCGGTATACCTTGGGCGCTCTACACAGCTATGGAATTTGCGATCATTCGCCCTCGCATACGAAGCAAGCGCCGGCGACTTTTGAAATCAGAGCGCGCAAAGTTAAGGCTGAATATTGCCAAAAAACGCGAGGAAGCAGAACAGGTTGTGTCGCTCATGTTCCCGTCCGTCGAGCACCGTCAGGAACAGGCACGTCGCTCCGGCGGGTTGGTAATATTAAGTGCATCGTATGGCACCAAAGACGCAGGAGGCGTCCTGGTGGATGTAACGACCGCCCTCGCATCGCTCGTTGATGCTGAGCAGCTTAGTATCCCTCGGAATGTAGACAGGAATAAGTTCACGGGATTTTGGGACCCCGCACCATTGTCGAGCAAGATGCTAGTGGTGAAATATATGTTTGGCGGAAAAGAACACTTTGTGGAAGTGGGGGAAAACCAGTCATTGATCATCCCAAGCCGGGCCCATGAGGTTGAATGACGGCGCCCCGCAGTGAGGATGATCAGGGACTGAGATGAGGCGTGGATATGAGTGGCTTGTACAGTACAGCCTGTTTGATTAGATATGAAGTTCATGGCGGCGTTGGTGGTTGGGTTAACATTTACTACATATAGAGGTGCAGATTTCATGTTATATAATTTTATATACTGTAGTAACTATACATAAAGAAATTCCCCTTAAAAAATTATTCCCTTGTACATACTCGTAGATGTTTGTAGAGATCCGACCGACATTTAGCGAAAATTGACCTTTGTGCCACAGTGTGGCGCTAGCGCCCGCCAAACCCGCCATGAGACGACTGCTGCGAAAGCATGTCTATACCAATGCGATAAGATACGGTCACAACAAGAATGACATGAAGACATTTAAGCCGTCGAACTACTTTACAACCTCTTATTCTTACCAGGAGCCTGTGTAGCTCATTGTCCAGAGCAAAAAGCGCCGGTGTGAATCCTATCCGACCTTACCAGCCCGTTATATTTGACGGACGGCGGGTGCGGCCGCATGGTCTAGATATACGAATAAGATGCCCTCGAACATGGCATATGCCACGCATGATGTTAATAGCAACAATGGGGACACATTGTCTGCCCCGAAAGCATCACAGGCATGCCTTTCCTGTCGGAGGCAGAAACGTCGATGTGATAAAAAGATCCCAGCTTGCTCTCTGTGCGAACGCATGAATAGGGCATGCGACTATTCCGATGCATCACCAGCACCGACGTCTGAGGATTTTAATGTCCTACAGCAGCGGGTGCTTGAGCTGGAAGGGCGGCTACTAGGTGCTGCTGGTAATAGTTTAGGTCATGGACAAAACTATCTACACACACCTGCCAGCACAGCTTCGACGTTGAGCGCAGGCGTCCAACAACCGCCCACGCCCGCTTATAACCCCAGCCCGTCATATCAGCAGGTTCAGAACAGGTTCCCAGCTATTGCTTTCTTGGAGGCGGAGAGTTTTACCCGTGGGCGCATAGAAGCTCCCAGTGCTCAGATCGAAATGCCATTAGTGAGTAACCAATTGCCTGCCTTAATAGACGAACGAATCTGGAAATGTGATTCGTAAGGCTACATACGCTACCTAAGACGGTAGCTACATTTTTGTTGTCTAACTGCTTAGTAGGAAGTCCTAGAACTCCTTGGCGATGGTCCCGCTGTCCAGACTGTTATCAGGGACTATTTTGATACAGTACATACTTGGATGCCAATTATATCCAAAAAGCGCCTCACGAGAAATATGCTCAACCCTATGTGGGAAGCTGGGCCAGATCTGGCCCTTCTTTTCCTTTGTATGAAATTGATGGCCCCACGTCCCCAGGACGACTCGGAAAATTTATACAACCCCATATATGCCGCCGCCAAACGATTCATCGCTTCCCTGGAAGCCAGCGGTATAATATCACTTATGGTACTCCAAGCACATATTCTTGTAGCATTGTATGAGTTGGGACACTCCATATACCCAGCTGCGTGGATGACGGTCGGTTCCTGTGCTAGATATGGCCAGGTTCTTGGCGTCCACGACTCCGAGCGAGCTCCCCAACTTCTACCCCTCGCGGTAAGTAGTTCCCAACAACTCTTTCGACGCCCTCCTAATGCATTGCAGTCCTCATGGACAGAATTGGAAGAGAGGAGGCGCTCTTGGTGGGGTGTCATTATCCTTGACAGGTAAAGCTGCAACCACTCCATATATTTGACAGTCTCCAATGACTTTCGTTAGGGTTGTTTCCATTGGAAGCAAAGGGCGGGTTTTGGCTTGTGAGGAACCTCGCGATAGAGCAGCATTACCAGCGACAACGTCAGCTTGGGTAATATCCCCAACTGATAAATTTCTGCTCGATGGACTAACTTCTGTCAGGATGAAGGGCAAATGGCGTCTCAGAATCCACCAAGCGTATCTTCACCTACGTCTGACCCACTCTGCCCTTTTGCTCGCCTCTGTCAGGCATCTCGACTGTTAGGTAAAGTACTTCGCCATCACGGCCAGGTAGATGTGCAGGCGACAGAGCGTTTCCAACAGGCTTCAAACCTCTACCTAGAACTATCCGACCTTGCACGTGTATTGGTCCACCAAGCCGCCATGCCGCAAGAGTACCTTGGTTTTTCCACGCCAATGTCCATATGTTTCAGTGCTCTTTGTGCCTTATGCGATCCATATGCCTGCCATGTGTCTGGGGACCAACCTACCACTCCCGAAGAAAGCAAAATGCAGACCCAAGCAGTCGATGGACTGAAAACTGTTTCGAGCAGTATCAAGGAGTTTTCGGACCATCTAACTTCGCAAACAACAAATAACCTCGACATTGAACGGTTGAGCCCCTTTGTCGTGGAAACTCTGTACACCGCAGGTGCCAACTATGCATGGGATGTGAGAGAAACAGGGAATGAAGCCTCACAAGAGTCCCTGGACTCTATCCGACAAAGCTTAGGGAGGCTGGGTGGCAAATGGAAGTGCTCCCAAGCTTATCTACGAATACTAGAGGCCCAGGAGTTTACTTATGCTCCTGTTGCAAGCGGATGAGCTGCAAGGTGTCAGCAGGGTCGGGGGATGGCAAGAGGGTAGTCTATTGACCACGGGTTACTTCAGGCCACCAACAGGCGCCTCCATATGAGTGTCTCGTCAGGAAGCAAATCGCATCCCAGCAAAAAGAGGTTTGAAAAAATGATAAACCTGATAGAATATGTCGCCTGAAGCGGTGATAATGCAAAAACGGGTGCAGGAGTTATTTGAAAGCAAGATACTGCTCCATGTATAAATCTATACCTTGTAGTCTTGCCTGGCCTTGCACTATGAGAATAATGGTGAAGTACCACGTGACTATACTGGTATCTATACTTGGCAACTGTGGGTCGCGAATTGTGACGATTTCGTCACCGGGCCCGAGCGTCGCCGAGCTCTGGTGGAGTTGCCGGAGGAACTTTCTGTTGCGATTCAACTTGATAGAGCCAATTCAACCACCAACAGTCAATTGACTCTGCTATATCACGATGTTTGCACGCCAGGCCTTCAGAGCTGCCCAGCAGCCATTAAAATCAGTAAGTAGTGTCATTTTATGAGAGCGAGAGCGGCCCATTAACAGCTACTCCAGCAATACCGTCGTTATGCCACCGAACCGGCGTCCGGGGGTTCCTCAAACACACTACTCTATACCGCCGTTGCAGCCGCAGCCGCTGGCGGAAGCTACTTCTACTTTAACCAAAGAGGAAGCGCAGACAAGGTTAAGGAGGGCTTACAGCAGGCCGAGGATAAGGTCAGAGGACCAGCCAAAGAGGCCCTGACTGGCGGTGATCAAGGATGGGTCAGCCTGAGACTAGCAAAGGTCGAAAACGTCAACCACAACACGAAGAAGTTCTTTTTCGACTTGCCTGATGAGGACTATGTCAGCGGCTTGAAGGTAGCATCTGCTATCTTGACCAAGTATAAGGGACCAGAAATGGAGAAGCCGGTCATCCGCCCATACACTCCAGTTAGCGACGAAGGTGAGTTTCCATGACCCTCCAATATAACAATTCTAATCAATGGAAAAGATGAAAGAGGCCACTTCACTCTGTTGGTTAAGAAATACCCCGATGGGCCAATGTCAACCCATCTCCACAATATGAAGCCTGATCAACGCCTCGATGTTAAGGGTCCAATCCCAAAATACCCCTGGACTACCAACAAGCATGACCACATCGCGCTTGTAGCCGGAGGAACTGGTATCACTCCCATGTACCAGCTTACCCGCGCCATCTTCAACAACCCCGAAGATAAGACCAAGGTGACCCTCGTCTACGGTAACGTTTCCGAGGACGACATCCTGCTCAAGCGCGAGCTCGAGGACCTCGAGAACACCTACCCCCAACGCCTACGCGTCTTCTACACGCTCGACAACCCACCCAAGGACTCAACCAACTTCCAAAAGGGATTCATCACCAAGGAGCTCTTGAAGACCGTGCTGCCAGAGCCAAAGTCCGAGAACATCAAGGTTTTTGTCTGTGGACCACCGGGCATGTACAAGGCTATTTCTGGCGGCAAGAAGAGCCCGAAGGACCAGGGAGAGCTGACTGGTATTCTGAGCGAATTGGGATACAGCAAGGACCAGGTTTACAAGTTCTAGATTTAGAATAGAGCAGGCTAGACTGGGGAACACGCATACGCTGCATGGAGTGATAGAGTAGTGTGTACGTTTACTAGCGATGATATACACCACTCCGCAAATAGAAGCAATATTGTACCTTTCTATAACTTGCCTCTCGCACATGTCGCTGAGCAATAACATGGATCAGTAGCACTGTAGCCGGATGAGACCACTTGGAGTAAGGAAATATGCTGTGTTAAAAAGATGGCTCCAAGATATTCACTACTACCAGCATATATTTGTCGCTATCTATCAGTCTATCAGTCTATCAGTCTATCAGCCCAGGAATGCATCGTTCCGAGCACAACGGCGGGGCTGCATCGGTGGCTATCTCCCACCTACACAGTCGCAACCCACCTAGGTTATGGCGGGGTTCAACACCCGGTGGGGTTTCCACTCAAGTTGGTAGCCCGTACCTTGGAAATTACATTGGAATACGGCAGGGCTCTGGACGACCGACGACGGTATATTAAAGTATTTGTTGCTACCAGAGCGAACCATATAGAACAGAGCTAACATGTGTTGGATCTATATCTGATAAATGTGCTAATTCACTCCCTATCCAAATAGTGTGTTTGGCAACATCTATCTCGTAGCAAATCAACCACACATATGCCAATGTGATAAGAATCTCCGGCCCATTATCAAACTGCGTTCTTCCACTCCAAGGCGCCCCAAGAAAGTAAATGCAAAGATGACTCTTAATCAAGCCACACGTCCGTGAGAAGTTAAATATATTATTATGAGGTTAGGAAGAGAATACAAATTATCTTCAACTAAAAAAGGGTATCGATGCTACCATGCTGGCAACTGGGAAACGAATTGAGTATGAGAGAAGATGACAAGGTCGCTCAGCGTGTGTTTCCATCGTTCATAAGAAGCCAATAGTCGCATGAGCACGAAGTCGAAGGGTATTTCAAGGCCCTGTTTGACATGAAAACTGTGATTCGTCAATTTATTAGGAGCACGGTTTGTAAATGGCTAGTTCTGAAGACGTGGCTGATCGCATGCCCGCGACTACCACTCCAGGTCCTGAGGCCCTCGCCAGTTTCCCTTGAAATCTTGAGCGATGCCCCCTGTGGGGATGGGAGAATTATACGAGGATAGGTAGGCATCGTTTTCAAAACGTTGTACATTCGGGTGAGATTGCCACAAGTTGGCGTTGTGCTCGAAGCCATGGAGGTTGGCTGGATTGCTGTTGATTTTGTAGTTCATAGGCGGAGTTTGGTGCTCTTCAATGGCTTGATCACTTGGTTGAGTGATGTGAGGCATGAAGGTCATGTTCTCGAGCACTATATCCTCGCATGTTGAATTGCCGTATTGAGAAAATGGCGACTGGTGAGCCGATGAGCTTGAAGGTGTTATGATATCATTGGGCACCGAATCGTAATAGATAGGCCGAATGGAAAGTAACGGTGCACGACCCGTGGGGTGAAAGTTATCGTCCATTGTAGCTTGCATGGCCTGGATATGGTCTGGATCCGGAGACAACAGTGCCTGTGTCAGAGGAGCTGATGTATGGATGTGGCGCCACGTAATTATCCCTCTCTCATTTTGGTTGGCCTTGGTAAAAGTCCAAACAAAAATGACTCTCTTCGTCCAAGAGTTGCCATAGTCAGCCGATGAGAATATCTCTTGGTACATAGTGATCTGGTCGATGTATTGGCGAGCAAGGTGATAGTGTCCATCTCGCTGGCTTTCGCCGAACTGTCCCTGAGAGTCATCCATCTTTCCGAGAGCATGCGCCCATGGAAGGGTAGGGAATCTCAAACGCATTACTGCGCCACTGCCATCCTCAAACCGGTCCACATGCAGCGGAGAGTTATTGGTTGAAATTAGATCCGACCCAGAACCGCCGAACAAGTCTTTGTGCCTTTGTACAGTTTGTACGCTGCGCCACATTAGATGTGTCTCATTCCCAGGGACGGCCATTTCGAAGTTACCCAAGAGCTCAGCTTCATCAGGAGCAGTAGCATATCTCAGACTCAAAGAAACATCAACGTGAATGAGATCACAACCCGAACCGCGGACTCCTGACCCATGTTCGATCTGAGGAAACTGTCGCCGCCAGTTCGGCAGCGATTTCTCAATGCTGCTCGGATTTAATCCGATGGGCTCTGGATCCAAGTACTCGTGTAGGCGCTCATAATGGCCACCGGCTTTCGGAATTGACATGCAGAGATCAAATAGGCAAGGCCATATCGATGCTATACTTGAGGACGAAGGTTCTGAACGCCAGTGCGGCAAGGTATTGTTCGCAAGAGCTATGAGGCATGGATCACTGTTCAGCATGTCCCTGTTGCTACATTTCGGCTTCTCATCGGCCGAGCAAAATATGTGCTGGGCTGTATCTAATCAGCTTGAGACAGGGCTCCAGAAGTCATGGATACCTACATGCAGGATCGGTTCGTATGTACCCTTTCAAGACCTGGATGTGACTGGAGACCTGTTTCTGGGTACGACGCTTCGTCTTATCGGGACGGACATTAGGTGGGAGTGATTTCTCATATGAAATCCACATGTATAGGGCTATCAATTGGTTGCGCCCGTGGGGTTTCCCGTTGATTTGATACATTAGCTTACCCATCATTGGGACGTCAAGGAAGGCTGTTACTGTTAACACGAAGACCGCTGAAATCTGAATGGGCTAAATACCATTGAGAAACGCCTCTTCTAAGTCCGCTGACCACATCTGACCATCTTGTTGCTGATCCTGCTTCACTCGGTACGCCTTATACTGGGAAGACTGGGTGATTATCCTGCGGTTGCGCCTAGCCAGTTGAATTCTTGAAGTCATTCGTCTGTTTGATGGAACTTGCTCGATCCGTGAACGTTGAGTGATAGAGCGCGATGGGGGATAAGGCAAGATGGCCTTCGGCAAGTTCTCCCCAGTCTGGGGCTGCACCATCTTTCTAGCTACGTAGGTGTCGAATGGAGCAGGATTAGGACTTTGCGTATCGTTGGAAGTCATTGAGAATGGCGACAGAAGCCCCGTATTCTCTACTGGCGATAGCAGTAGTATATTCTGTGAAGTGTAGATCGATCGCGGTACATCCCAACTTTGTGCCATTGGTTTGAATCAACGCAGTGTATTGTGCTGATCAGTCAAAAAGGCTTCAGTGGTAGCTGATTCTGATTGGAGGGGGAGGCACAAGTAACGAGAGATTGAAGTGCCCTCAACAGTGTAGTCAACAGAACAGCTAAGTAAGGAGCGGTAAGAAGCAAGGTTCCTCTCTGAATATGTAGATAGAGAGGAAGATTGGCTCTTGTAACTAGTAAAGACTGTAGTAGAGAATGGACGCTGTCTGCACACTTGGGCCAGTAAAAAAAGAATGAAAGGGTGGGAATGTCGACCAAGGAACTGAGAATGACGAGGTAGCCGGCAGTAGAGCTTATAAGAAGAAAAGCAGGCTCGCACGAACGCCCGTGACAAATTTCAAAGATCGATCGAGAGTTGCTGCGGTATTGATCTGACCGTGGTCCCGAGAAACATGTCTCTCAGGAAGCAGAGAGGAAAGAGAAGAAGTAAACGAACTTAGAAGGGCAGTAGAAGATAAACAATATGCGGAAGCATGAGACAGCTAAGAAAGGAAACCTATATGGTTGTGTCCCCTCACGAATGACCCTTTTCGGCGTCGAAGCGTTTAACACAGCCCATATCAGACAACAAGGACAGTGCACCCGCGGCATTGTACCTAGAGAGGGGTAAAGGTGGTGATCGAAGCGGTTATTGGCTGATGCATGTCAGTCGCTGGGGATGAAGCAAGGAGAAATCTATGCCTCCTCCGATCGATCTATCTGATAATAGACGACTATGAATCCCGAAAACAATGGATTACCTGGACTGTCATTGATAACCTCGGTATTGCTAGATTGAGACTCATCTTGGAGTCAAGGTAATATAATTTGGTCGCACGCAATATGTGGAGCAGGCGTAATGTTATGATGAAGACGTGGAAATTCTCCTATTCCATTCTCATCCCATCTGAGATACTTCCACATTCAGTATAAAATGATAAATGCCGTGCTCAAAGACTATGATCTTGGTCTATAGTTCAATGCGAGGGTAGTGAATTGATTAGTCAGGCCCCCTCCTTCGGGCTGCCTCTTAGAGTAGTGCGGGCCTATCAGGAACGCTGGAGGACAGGGAGTCAAGGGGTCGGTAGAATCGAGGGGCAGCAAACAAGGGATGATGGAAGCTTCTATGTATAGAAGGTACACAATAGAGAGCATACACACAGATTGGCCATGACTGACATCTGAAAACAGTCCTGCATGCATGAGGCAGGGGCGCGTTTCAAGTTCAAGTCTTCGCCTTTTATGAGATGGGTCATGGTACTCCAATCTCATTTTTTTTATTTTTGACCAGGACATGCCCAGAGCCTCACTCGTGATGTGAGACCAAAAAGGTCCCCTCAAAATATTGTTAATCAGGCAGACTGACGCTAGGCCGGGCCACACAATGGACTTGTCATATTTGCAGAGACGATGCGGGAGGGATCCAGGGTATTCCGTCTAATGACATAGGAAACAAATTTTGGATCATGGGACTGTACTACTGTGGTGGGCAGTGACGGAATTCTCTCGAGCCGCCTTTGTCGAAGAGGTTGATTAAAACACATTCCGAATCAAGGCACAGTCATCACCGTTTATGATCGCCCTCCATGTGACCCACCATCTTCGAATTTCTTGCTAGGATAATGATTGAAACATATACGCCCTTGACAATTCGGGGCATTGCTCCGAAGGCATCCAGTATGCATATCATATATCACTCAGCCGCTGCACCTGTAAGCTGTACAACATAACAATGCTTTGTTCTCTCGAACATCATAAAGAACATCACAGACCAACTTTATTTGTGAGGCTGCCGCAACCGGATCCGATTGCTCAATATTTGGTTTATTTGTAGCACAAGGCTCAATCCTCCCCAGCACCGTCTTCCACATTGAACCTCTTCCGTCCGCCCCCTGTCAGGTTTTGCAGGGCTACCTTGTTCACCTGCTTTCCAACCTTCTTCTGCATCTTCTCGATCTCTTCTTCCGCATCGACGGCATCCTCAGCCGCAAACTCGATCACCAATCTTCTACCCAGCAAATGAGTGTCTTTCAACGCCTCGATAGCATTCTCCGCCTCGCGAGCTGTCACAAACTCCGCAAAGGCAAAACCGCGAGCCGAGTTATCAAACTTCTTAGGCACCCGCACGGACCGTAGTTGCCCATAGGTTCCGAAAAGAGTCCTGATGTCTTTCTTGCTGGCCTCGAACGGCAAGTTCTTGACAATGATCTTGGTGCGCTTACCCGCCAGCTTCTTGGCACGCTCTTCCTTCTTCCGCTCCTCTGCGGCGTCGACTCCCCTGTGGGACGCTTTAATAGTGAGATTGTGACCGTCGAGACTATGCCCATCCATAACCTTGAGGGCAGCCTGCGCCTGTGCTTTACTTCTAAACTCTAAGAATCCGAAACCCATGCTCAGCACTTGACCAGGTTTTTTCGGATCTGTCTTAGTGTTGACCCGCGCAGACATAAATCCATCCAAGGGTTTAAATGTCTCTGTCAGGCGATCAGAAGTGGTGTTGAAGCTAAGATTGCGAACGAAGAGGGTGCTCGTATCCGCCCCGGTGTGGGCACTCTCCGGTCCCAGCAGATCAGATACCGAGAGCTTGGCATCGATCGATGTGTTTTTAGCTTCGTTGGTTACATTCTTAATTTCAACACTTGCAGGCTGTGTGAACAGGTCTTTCGGTGCCTTCTCAAGGTAGATTACCGAGTCCTTCATTCGACGATATGCAAGACTTGCAAACGCTGCCCTGGCTTGAGGCGCTTGGGCAAACTCGACAATGGCAATTGTCGCGGAAGGTGGCATCAGTACGCGAGTTACCGAGCCGAACTCCTCGAACATTTTCCTTATCTCATCGATCGATGTGCCATATGTAAAGTTTTTTACCAGAATTGTCGTATCGCCTCTCTCGCGTTTCTTGAATGCGTTCAAATCGACCGCATTATTGGCAAAATAAGCCTTGGTTTCTTGAATAACAGACGTCTCGGCAATGGCTTGCTTGACACCTGCGTCTGCCGAGGTAGGATCAAGAAGTTCGGACTTTGAGACACCGAGACGATCGGCGATCGAGGAGTTGACTGCATCTTGGTTCATGTACAGAGAATTCCAGTTGAAGACGCCAGAGGTAGCCTCGGCCTTCTTCTTAATTAACCTTTGTTTCTTGAGAGGAAGTTTGGCTATCTCAAATTCATCAAGTTTCTTGTCCCTTTTCGCGGCTGCGGGCAAAATATGCAGCAAGCGACCTTGGAACGGTTCGCCATCAACATTGTGAAACGCCTCTGCCGCTGCAGCATGATCTTCATACTGCACGAGAACGAAGCCCTTACTGGTTCCTGAAGCGTCCAATGGGAGATGGATCTGCCGCAAAGATTAGCAGCTGCATCGAGGTATATTTTTAAATACAATGCGTCTTGGGAAAGGCTTTTCAGAAAACACGGAGCATCTACTAAAATTTCCGACCAGTTGACATCACTTGCGTGTAGCATAAGCTGTCCCTATCTGGATATTCATCATGAAAGCAAAGGATGTGAAAAATACAAAAAAAGAAAAACTTGTGATGCATACCTCTTCAAGAGTGCCATATTTCTCAAAATGAACTCGGAGTTCCTCCTCAGTTGCCGTATACGGAAGATTTCGCACGAACAACCTTCCGCTTGCTCGAATTGCGTCCATAGTAGCATCAGTTGAGCCTGCCACTCCCGTCACTGCCCCGATGCTGTCGCTGATGAGATTTTCAACGTCTTCCATCGCGACATCTACAGTAGATGTAGAGGCCTCAACGGTTTCTGTAGATTGAACACCTTTCGAAGCAGTAGTAGGGAAGCCTTCGTCGACTACCATATCCTCAGGCTTGACCAAGTCCAAAAGCCGACTCGTTCGAGACCGAAGCCAATCATCATCAGTGGCATCGAGTCCAACACTAGGCTGCGTTTCAGCCGCGCCAATAGCTGGTATCTCATCTGCCAAATCGCTGGCATCTATCACCTCTGCGACGGGATCGACAGCAAGTGGGGCAGCCACTTTAGCAGGACTGGGCTCGCGTGATGCGTTCCGGGCTTTCTTCGGGACCATCTCGTACTCTTCGTCACTCTCCTCCTCAGGCAGTTCGATGGCCTGCATCTTTGTCGGCGGCTCCTCGATACCATCCTTTGAAGTCCAGGCTTTTGATTTCGAGCCAGGCTGCATGACCTCGAGAAACTCTTGGAGCTTCGGGTCGGCAGCATCGACCTCAGCCCGCTTCCGTTTCAGGGAGGGGATGTCGGCGATCGCAGCCACTTTTGCAGCAGCTCGCTCCTGTCGCTCCTGCTGGGCCTGTCTCTCAGTCTCTCTCTGTACCTTCCTTGACGGGGGTAGAGTAGTGTCGGAAATCTATCAAGAAATATCAGTAAAAAAAATCTCTTAAGCGGGGCTCGCGTGATTGAAAGACGTACAGCTCTTGCCATCTCAACACCGATTTTGGACATGCGAATGAAGGACTTGTTAAAGTACTTCACGGCCTTCTGGGCATCCTCGGGCGTCTTGTACCCGACATATCCAATGCGCCGATGCGAGATCAGCTTCGCATCTGTGATTGCCTGCTTGGAGGAGAAGTGTTTCCTGAACTCCTCCTCCGAGATCGTGGGCGGCAAACCCTTGATGAAAATCCTCGAAGACTCCATCTCTGCAGTAAAAACAAAGCAACCCAACTATATTATAAAGAAAAAGAACGTCGTAAAGTCATAGCATTTAGAAAATCATCTTGGTGTCTGGGGGGTATAATGAAGAAGAAAAACGAAGAGAAGAGGAGGAGGAGAAAGAGGGACCAAACAAGAAAAATAAGTAGTAGCACGGCCAAAATCAGCTAAAATCTCCAATCCCACCAACGGAAAATGCCATCACAAGCCCCACTCCACGCCATGAAACGCTAGTCGGGATCGGGAGGCGGTGGGAGCGAGCCAAGCGACAGAGCAACACCTCCGTTGGCTCTGCGCTCACGGAAGTGGGTGGTGAAAGTCTTGGGCCGTTTTACCACTTATAATACCTGCCTGTGAGCGCTGCCCGCAATCAAAATACATCGCTCATCGCTCCTGATAGTTCCCATCGATCTCTCTTAGCCTTCTTCAAACTCCCCCTCCCCGAACATCCTCCCCGCCGCCATCAATCTTCCATCTTATACTATACACGTTTCGACCAAAAGTATAGCCTCCCTCTGGACCCCGACGCGAAAACGCGACAGCTTGCTTGAGCTATAGTACCTATCACCCACCTACTGCGCTGCCTTATCCATTCGTCGACGTACCCCCCCACATCTTCGCGACTACGCACCACCACCCGCACCAGCACGAGCCGAGACCCCAGAGTCTCCCCACGACGCATTGCCCAAGATGCCCGGCCAGAATGAGAAGGAGGTTGTCGCCTCCAAGGACCAGGTCGATGGTACGTCGTCCCCAGTCCCCCAGCCAGGACCCTTCCATCGCTAGATCGCGTCGCCCCGATGGGAGAAAGGTACCCGAGAGAGAGAGAACGCGCAGGCACTAACCAAGCCTCGCAGCCCAGGTCAAGTCCGCCGACATGAGCGAGGAGATGCAGCAGGAAGCCATCGAGATCGGTGCGTCACCCCCGGCCGTGGCCATCTAGAACCCCATGGCGACATTCATCGCACCAGCCACGGAACCCTCACTGACCACATCCACAGCGCAAGAGGCGATGCTCAAGTTCAACATCGAGAAGGACATCGCGCAGCACATCAAGAAGACGTTTGATGACCGCAAGGGCCCGACGTGGCACTGCATCGTCGGCCGAAACTTCGGCAGCTTCGTCACCCACGGTTCGTAGATGACCCCCTTTTTCCGGTGCTGCTTTGTTCTGCGATTTCAAGTGGGAGGGGGACTGATACTGACATGACGGCACACACAGAGACAAAGCACTTCATCTACTTCTACCTCGGCCACTGCGCCATCCTGCTCTTCAAGACGCAATAGAGCTGCTGCTGATGCTGTAAGGTTCGATTCCCTTGCCTGGTGGGATAAGCCTCGGTGGATGGAGACGACGCTGGTAAGGTTGAGAGACAACGGGGCTGGCGTGGGCGGATGCCTGCTCCCGGCAAATTGGGTATAGGAGTCGTAGCTTTTTTTACGCATGGGCACATTGCAAATGAGAGGAGGCATGGTTTTTGCGGGGGGAAAGTAGAGCGGGCGAAGTTAAGCTTCTGTCTGTTAAGCACGTTATGTGGGGTGTTTTCACACCAGTTACCACGTGAGAGAAATAATGCATTCGCTTTGATCTGGTTCTTTGTATTTTCTCTGGTCCGAGTCTACGTACAGACGGATCTGTACTTGTGAAAATTATTATGGTATTCGTGCTGCCTAAATGTTTGATGGGGCCCTATGTTTGACATCAGTGGTGATTGTAGCAACTATTATTTAAAATACTTCATATATATCCCAAGCAGAATAATTATAGTATTAATTAACTATTCAACAGAACGAATTTCAATATATATCCCAAACATAATATTTATAAACTGATTATTCCCCGAAATAACATTCATCTGCATTTATAATAGCGACGACAACAACAAATCGAAAGACAGGGATGCAGACGAAAGCGGACGTCATGATGAATGGACGACAATGATGAAGCTGACGATAACGAAGCTGACGACAAGCACCCAGAGCCTCCACTTTCGGCACTTCACACCACTCTCCCGAATAATCATGGATCCAGTTGCCATCTGGTGTCTGGGATAAAGTCGTAGAATGCTAATAAACTCGGGGTCATCAGAATAGACGACGACAGTGTCACCTTATGATATGGGATCAAGATAAAAAACAATGCCCCTATGTTCTCTCTCGTAGTTAACCCCTTTCACCTTCACTGTGGACGAGAGTTTCAAGAGACCTACCAAATGCTGATATAGTAAGCGCAAATTTCGGCGGCACGAGCATGTGAATGTGTTGTTTCTACATCAATCACCACTTAAAAAGATAAATGCACTCTTCAATATGACTCTTTATATTTTTCCTCTAGTCCGGGTCTACGAAAACAGATTTGTTGGGTAGCTGAACTGGACCTATACTACCGAAACAATCACCATGGTATAATTTAAATCACTCGCTCCGGCGTATCAAACGCATCAATGCCATTCTAATCCATCTTCTTCATCAAATCATGTGGACAACCCGTCCATCAAAAGTTTGTGTCAACAGGCCGATATCACGCCCAGCAAATACAATTCAACGGTCCTCCGACTTGTCCCTGGCAGACTCGATGATCTCCCTCTTCATCTGAGCCACGCGATCATGCAGATCCATCAGTTTGCGGTGTTCATTGAGGAGCCGGCTGGGATCGGCTTGCAACTCCTGGTAGAGTTTGAGGTACCGATCGTATACAGTCTGGAACTTGGCGCTGGCGTCAATGCAGTGGGTCGGGACATGCCGGAACTGGTTCCTGTTGTAGATGCTCTTCATCTCAGCATCGGTAGCGCGTCCGGTGGTGCGCTTTTTCCTTGGAGGCTCGTCAAACTCAGAGTCAACCGCCCTGCGCTTGATACTATCCGTGGAGCTACTCGAAGGTGAAATCGAGGTGGACTGGTCCAGATCCTCCATATCGGAAGCATTGGTAGGTGGAGATGACGCCAGCGGAGATGACTTTTGAGGCGATGTATTCATCTTAGCACGGTTGTTGTTGATCGAGCGCTGAATTGTCTTCACATCGTGGGTAGATTGGCCCGAATCAGAAACGTGATGCTTCGAGGATGAGACTGATGAGAGCCCCGATGATGATGTGGAGGGTGCTTTCCTTGCCTTCTTGGCTGCGCCATTGGTAGCCCCAGTAATATCCACAGCGTCACTCTTTCGCTTATTTGACTTGACGCCATTTTGTTTATCCACAGGTATCTTCTTGGTGGGCGAGGGCTTGGTGGATGTGGAACTTGCATTGTTCATATAATCGTCTTCTTCTTCTTCCGAATCGCTAACAAACTGGGAAGACTTGTACGTAGTCTTGGCCGGTTTCTTGGCGGGTGCTGCCTTCTTAGGAGCTGGCTTTGCCGCGGTCGATTTGCCAGAGAGGCGCTTGTCCTGGGCCTCCCGCTCTTTGGTAGCCTTGCTCTTTGTGGTAGAATTCTGCGAGCCTGAGCGAGCCATAGCAGCGCTCTTTGCAGGTTTTGTACCCTTATCACCGTCCTCGCCAGCACTCTCGCGGCTCGAGTCCTCTGAGGTCTTGGGCTTCGGCTTGGCAGCAAAGTTGCCGCCAACAGCAATCTTTGCCTGAATTCTGCTCAGGCACTTTCCCGTTCCGCGCTCTGCCACAGGCAGGAGCATCTGCCATTCAGGTTCCGATGGGTTCAGCCGCAATCTGTCGTAGACATGAATGGCGTTTTCGATTGCGGTTTGACGTTGCGCATCTGATTCATAGTCATGCTTCCAAACATCCAACTCCCTGAAGAATTTTCGAGTCAACGTCCACTTCCCATCTTCTTCATCAGCCACCTTCTCGATTGCATGTTTGTATTCAGTTGGTGTGGCAGCAGATGTTCTCCGCTTCTCCAGTTCGCCCATTGTAGCAGGGCCAAGAGCCAGTCTATGGATGATTGGGCCTCTGATTGCTTTGGTCTTCTCAGCTTGCTGCTGCGAGGCAGGAATTGATGTAGGGCCCAGTGATGGCGAGGAGATGCCGCCCAAAGCTGGACTTGTAGGCAAAGAGGATCTCATATTGGATTTTCCCATTGCTCTCTTCGATGCGAAGCTATTTGCGCTTCCAGTCTTCAGTGGAGCGGCCGAACCACGCTTTTGGACGGGAGGTGGCAGGGCGGAGCTGTCCTTTACAAGTTGAGTCCTGGAGGAATGTTAATAATTTCGTTGCAGAATACAGCGTAAATTTATAAGAACTCACGTGCTAGCCGACTTCTTTGCATTCTCCATAGCCATGGTATTTTTCAGAGTTTCGAGTGCGTTGTCAGAACCATGAGTGGGCTCCTTCGACTTTGGGATGGGTTTGGCAACCTTGTCGTTTGCCTTCTGTTTCACTGATCTTCCTCGCGCGTCAACCATCTCAGTTCTGACGTTGGTATAGTTCTTGGTCAAGGATCCCAAGGACCATAAGCCACGAGAGGCAGATTTGCCCGGGCCACGGGGCGCTGGGGTAGCCATTGCTGAATCGATATTCGTTGGTGAATTTGTAGATGCTTTATGGTTTTGGTAAATGTCGTATGAGAAGGGATCTTCGGTGGAAGTAAGTTGTTGAGTTTTGGATCCATATGAAATCGACTGAAGGTTATAAAGTCAGCTTAATTCCTAATTTGGCGTGGCAGTCGAGGACAATAGCTGCAAGTTCGCATTGAACCCCACTTCGAATTGGATTTGACAATGGGGGGTACCCCATTGTCCTTGCCGCTGAAATCCTCAATAGCAAGGCTGACTTACAGAATCGGGTCCCAGGGACAATTGTATAGCTTCTCCACTCTGGACGCAATTTATCATCTCCTCAATCATAGTATCGGTCAGGGTAAGGCCGACGAGACCATTCGAGGAGGCGCCCGATTGTGCACCAACCTCGAGCGGTAGCCCCGACCGGGGCACCACGAGAGAAGGCATTTTGGGTGGCATTTTGTATGAGGATGTCGCCGATTCCGGGATCGATTTTCGAGCCGTCGTAGCGTCCTGCGTTCTCGCACTGGGCAGTGGCCCTCACTCCCAAGCTGTCTGATGGTAAGGAAACTATGCTCAGTGACCATTATTTGTAGCTGGGGTCAAGGTATTATGGGCAAATCCATGTCACTATGTATGCGGAAGTCGACAGCCGCTGAATAATGGGCACAGTGAGTGGACACAAGTTTGCCAATTCCGTCGTGGGAGGGCGGTCTCTCAAGAAGAGAGTGTGAATGGGCGTGAGTTTGCCAATTCAGCGTCAGGCTCACTGCACAAGAGAGATTGTGAATGAGTTTGCGAGGTCTGCTGGCCAAGGACAATAGCACCAACAGCAACAAAAACAACGGCAAGAGCGGGCTGGTAGCTGGACGAAGTAAAATAGGCCGATGTCGTCGGAGCGGTCTCCGAGGGATATATTTGGTAGGAGGGAGGTGGAGAATGGATCTGCAGAGTGTGGAAAGAGGTTTGAAGAGGATGATGCAGAGTAGGAGTTTAAAGGCAGAGCAGTAGAAGACTACTTGGACGACGACGACAACAACGAAGACGAAGACGAAGACGAAGACGAAGATGAAGAGCAAGCAAGTTGACTCCAGTCAGCGAGGGAGGTTCCGCCGTGAAAGAAGTGGAGGAGCGAAGGTGGAGTCGACAGTTCAGTTGGTAATAAACGTGAGGTGGGCAAGAGAGTTCGTACTTCCTTAGTTCGGTCGACCTGACAAGGTACACGTAGATATTGTAAGTGGTACACGAGAAGCAGGGAAGGAGTGTGCAGTGACGAAGGTAGAGATACCTGGAGGGGAGTACGGGAAGAGGGTACAGTAGTTTGGGAGAAAGGTACCCTGGTGGGCTGTGCCGGGGTTGTCCGGGTAGGGTATAGAGAAGGTACGTGGTGCAGTATGTAAGAATGTATGGTAAGATAGGTATCTTTGCTAAACTTTTGGATTACTTAGATTACTAGTAGTATCTTTGACAAGAAGCAGAGACACAAGGAAATAAATGTAGATAGAGAAAGAAGCTGGTAGAGTAGTAGAGTAGTAGAGTAGTAGAGTAGTAGAGTAACAGAGTAACAGAGTAACAGAGTAACAGAGTAGTAGTGGTAGTAGTAGTTAGTATGGCGAGACAAGTAAAGTTCTGTTTGCTGTTGCTGGTAGGCAGATACAGTCACGACAGCCAGCTACAGCGATAGCGACAGCGACAACGACAGCGACAACAAGAGAAACATGGCATCAGATGCAACAGTAAGTACATAGCAATAGTCGATAGTACTGTGCAGTACATATACGAACATGGCGGAGTATGGTCGGCGAACATTTTTGGAGAGCGCCGGTGTGTATGGTGGTGGTGGTGGGTGGTGGGTGGATGGTGTGTGGGCTCTTTTTTCGTGGCAGGGTGGGATGGGAAGG
>JPJV01000294.1:0-29073 GCA_000750745.1 Pseudogymnoascus sp. VKM F-4281 (FW-2241)
CCCCTACCCCACCTCCACCGCCTCCTCTACCTCGCCCACCACTCCCCGGCGCAGCCCGCCGCTTCACCGGATCAGGTAGCGCGAATAATAGTCCCCTGACAGCGACCTGAAAGGCGAGTTCATCTTGTCTTGCCACATCCCCCGCTCCACCTTGGCCATAGGCCGATTCCCAGGAAGGAGTTAATAGGTCTGCGTCGGAAAGGGCGTCAATACAACCAATTGCGTGGACGAGATCTGAGGAGTCTTCCGGTGAGGATGCAGGACGGTCGCACGAGAGGATGTAGTTCTCATGCAGCGCAGATATAAACGTCGATGTGTCCGTGCCCATCTCATCGATAAGTTCCGATGGGTTAACCTGTGAAGGACGCGGACGTGCCGCGTGCGCGAGGTAGGGCGGTAGCACCTCAACTGCCCGCTTGTCCCGGTCGGTCGAGGGAGCATCGCGTTTATTATATACAACTTTGCCAACGGCGTGAAAGATCCCCAGGCTCGCTTCACGTCTCGTAACAAGCTCCAGGCTCTCCTCCTCCATCCTTGTCATCGGCTGCTCCCTACTTGCAGCTTTCTTCCCCTTCGCCGAAAATGCGACTTTGCCACCCCAATCTCCCTCTTCGCCGCGCAGACACAGAAATTGGAGGCTCGCTATGGCACTACGTACGTCTCCTATCTCTGCAAGGCGCCTAAGGACGAGCGGTCCGGGGGTCTTGCGGCGGCCGGATGCGCGGGCTTCCTTCTGTACGGTCAGATTGAGGGCTTTCGCGAGAAGCGTTGGCGCGACGGGGTTGAAATCGATTGTTGCGACGGCGGGGTGATGGAGTATCTCTGGACCGAGAAGACGGTGTGCAGTAAAGCTATCAGTGGTGGCGGTCGTGGTGAGGAGAGTTTCCGTAATTACCATTACGAGGGGTGTGATATGGGCTTTCGCAGTAGCAGCGGTGGGGGGGGTATATGTCTCCGAGAGGGAGGGAGTGTTCGCGGCGAGGTACTGGAGGAGGGTGGAACGGAAGTTCTGTAGCGCTGTTGATGCGCGCGTGATCGTGTTGGGGAATTCTTCGATGAGAATGATGTTTTTCCTCCTATCGAGTGGTTTTTCCCCCGAAGATGAAAGGGGGGCAGGCTCATCTTCAGATAATATATCCAGCTGTCCAAATTTTCCGCCACGGCCCATAAACTCCTCAAACTGTGCTGCCATTGAGACAAACCCTTCATCTGAGGCCATTGACCCGGCTGGGTTCCGCCATTCGAGTATTTCTGCTCCCATTGAGTTCGCCAGGAGCTGCACGGTTGTAGTCTTCCCTGTTCCAGCGGCTCCCTTGAGGATTAGCAGCCTTTGCCGCAGCTTCCCCTCCGTAACTGCTTCAAGCCACCCTTTAACGTCTAATACCTTCTTCTTATGAACCGCCAATTCGTCCAGGTCTGCTGGCGCAAATCTGTCTGCCCATGGCCTGGAATCCTCTTCTCGTTTATTTATCTGCACCGGAACCGGCGGCCTCATGAACCTCTGGCTTCCACTTACCACGCTCACACCTCCCTCCATAAGATCTCGTGTCCGCTTCGCCGCCACAGCAGCAAATGAGCTACTAAGCTTCGCCTTGCTCTCCGGTACCTCATCTTCATCCGATATCCCCTCATCCTCCTCCACGAGCAACTCTCTAGTTCGTTCTCTAGTGGGCCGCGAACTCTGGGATTGCTGCTTCTGGACCTGTGTCGAAAAGAACGTGTACAAGCTTTGGGACTTCCCCTTCTCCACCGGCTTTCCCTTGGCCCTCGACTTCTCTGGGCTTGCACTTGTGCTCTTCCTGCTGGTAATAGCGCGGCTCTGGCTCGGAAGAAGCGATGTACTCCGCTGACCGCTGCTGGTCAGAGTCGATTGTCGGGATTTAGTGGGCGTGGGAGGTTGCTTCGATGATCGCGTTGGCCTCACGAACGGTGAAGGCTCCTCGATAGGTGACGAATTAAAGTCAGTTGGCCGTCTCGGTACTTTGGTTCCTTTCTGTGAATAATCATCATCGCTGTCGTTGTCGCCCTTGGACGCAGAAGGTGAGCTCGAAACGACTACATTGCGCCTGGGTCTCTTCGCTGGAGGAGCCATCGAGGCAGACTGTATCTAGCAACTTGAATCATTTGTAGGAGTAGCCTCGATAGTCAACATATTCGTTGTCGTGGTGCAATGTTATTTGGCTTTGTGGCCAGGCTGTGCCGTCTCGTCGATTTTGTGGAGTTGGGGAAGACCGGACCCAGTTCTGTCAGCCTTGCTGGCTGCACTGCACCCCTGTCCCCTAGGCTCATATGATGACATAAGCGATTTCACATCTTCGACCACAGGTCTCACCCCAGTGGCTCTATTTGCAGTTAGATGCCTAATATACATCTCTGCTGATTATTCCAGCGTCTACTCTATGTTTGTGTGTATTCATTTGTATTGACCTCCTCAATCGCGTGCTTCTTTCCCTGTGCCGCTATTTGCGCCATCTGCCCATGTCGTCTGAAGTACACGCAAGAAATCTAGCTGGCTATTTAACTCTACGAGGAGAATGAGGGGATGGGGTATAAATCACATATCAACTGAAATCCAAGAGTCATCCTTTCAAAATCCGCTACAGACGTACCACGCGGCAGGATCCGAATCTCAGAATGGCAGCGATGATCCCAATGCAGATCCTTACACAGGAGGTCGGGGCTGAGCTCACGCCTGTGTGCCGATTTTAATTTACGGCATGCAGCAAACAAAGGTGTTGGAATATTATATCACGCTGGATAAAGATTCAGTGAAGATTTTTGAGACAATATATAGCAATTGATTGGTTGAATCTATGATATAGCAGCTGCAGTGGAATTTTCATCCAGTGTACTTTCTGCTGGTGGAGCCAACAATCAGGATCAAATGTACGATTTGCTGATGGAGCCAACAATCAGGTCGCCGTTGCCAGTAGCAGCTTGGAATCCTTTGGCTATATTAGTTGTGCTATTTAAAACCACGAAAACACACACTTACCTGCAACAGATTTATCTCCACGAGTGCAGTGGTCGACACTCCATAGCACTGCATCAGCTACATGACGGCTACAAATAGTTAGTACAGAGAGACGATTTTTTAAAGCCAAAGGCAAATATGTTCTTACCAGTAGGATGAGGATCCAGATGAATCGAGAGACTGCCCAGAGATTACCGCCGCACCGGCGCCGCAAAAGCGCACAATGCCCAAATGTTCTGGGGCAACACAGTTCTTGTTGCCGAGTTTCTTGAGGTAATTGTAGCATGCAATAACATCGTTGACATTTGTATATGCGGACTCAACAGGGCCGCATCTGGGTTCAAATCTGGCTTCAATCGAGGACGTCTTGACAGAATCATCGCCCGAGGACGATTTGACAGCTATAGTAGTCAGCATCTGATACGTCTTTGTAGGCTGAAGGTTTCTCTCATACATGAATCAGGTCTTCCTATCTTGTAAAGATCCGCAGATGTGATGCCGAGTTCCTTCAAGGTAGGTAAACCTGGGCCGGGGGTGACTTCTTGGTTGTTGATAGCGGCACCCGTCACCACATTGAATGAGGCAAGGGCGAGAATGAGGGGAGAAATGTATGTAGCTGCAATCATTTTGACTGTTGTTTTTGGTTGGACTGAAAATTGTTGGGCTGTGTATTGTAGAATGAATCTGATCGAGAGGATGCTTGAGTTTGATTTTTGAGATATTGCAGACATTGGCAGACTTATATACACAACTATTTCACGCGATCTGACATCCGGTTCCTTAAAGGCTGTGTAACGTTACAACATATCCCAACTGACTATACCTATTAGCTGTTGTCTCTCTGAAAATAGACTAGGCAGGTCCCACGAGAGAGTTCGTCTTACTCAGATGTGTCCCAATAGGACTCAAGTTCAAGTTGGAATTGATGGAGCGGGCATGGATTCACACAGCCGCACCGTTAATTCCCCGAGTGTAGTAACACAGTTCATCATCCTTCCTACAAAACCCTATGGTAATGAGTCCTTCGAATCCTTTGATTTGCCTAACTTTTCCAAATCCTCCAATAACAGGCAGCAAACGGTTTCGTAGGGAGGCAGAGAGTTGGCACAGCCATTGGACCCCACGCTGACAGCCCCCATTCACAAGGTAATGGCCGAGGATATAATCATAATCAATGAAAACGAAACGTGACAGCTCATGGCAGATAGCATAGCTGCTGCCTGTTACAAATCAATCTAAAGAATAGCATATGCTAGGTAGCCACGCCTGCTTTTAATAATCGCAGCTCTACGTAACACGTCCTTTTCGATTCGTCTTTGGCTAACTCGTCGCTCACAGAAGTCAGAACAGCCTCCACCGTTTGAAGAATCCACTAACCTAGGAGTAGACATATATTCACAGCTTACTGTGTTCGCAACGTGTCACTGCAGTGGTTGTAATCCTTTGGTCAGGAACAGCATAACGCGTGAGAGATCTTCAAAATCCATAAGACCTAGTAAGATCTGCAAGACATTTTTAAAATAGTCACATCCCCAGCCCTATCCGACCCGAGCAGCCAAGCATTACAAGGATGCTCTTTACGGGGCATATTCTTTTCCCCTTGTTTTGCGGCTGTTCGGTGGTCCTTCGGCTGCTTCATCGTCCATTTATAGTAATCCGATACCCCTCATTTTACCCCTCCCTGCTTGGCGTATTTAGGTTTCATCTGACATGCGCCACCATCGATCGCTGTATTGTTGTAGTCAAAACTACTATTATGTCATGTTTACAGCAAATGGGGCGCATAGGACACAGCCGAATCACCGTGAGACAAAATAGAATGTGAAAATATGCCATATTTATACCCATTCGCTTTCGCTTTCGCTTTAGCTCTCGCTCGGATATTCGGATATGAAAGTTGTTCCTGGATTATCACGGGTGTAACGGGAGATATTTCCCGCAAGCTTGTAGTCCCCTAAAATAGGTTGTTTTATTGCTTCCATGCGGGCGCACTGGCAGATGTCACACGCTGCTGACCCGCTGATACGCGCACTCTTTGGGGGCGGTATTTTCGGCACCGACACACAGCCCCGCCCCCAAGTAGAGTGCTGTACTATGAAAATGCATGTGGATCCACGTCGCACTTTTTTAGCTGTCGTATTCGTAGGTGCCTTCATCATCATGCATATTCAAGAAGGTGAATTATATAATACATGAAATGCAATACGGTACATGAGCGCCCGCGGTTGGTTTCTGGGAACAATCGGACGGCCAATATGGAAGAGACGGCATCCCACGGCTGGTACCGTTTGATAATATTATAAACAGCGATAACTAAGGTTGGTCCGTAGCTAGAATTGTTTGTATCCAACTCCCTTGACGAATGTCTGTTGCCAAGGACCCTGCGACTTCCCCTCGGCGAGTTGCAGGTATAGCTCCGCGTGGGCCTCTCCGTCAATGGCAAGGTTTGCAGGGCCCCCATCAGCCTTCCGTTCATCGCTGTAATAGAACCTACCATTGTTAATTTTGTCGCCTGAGAGACCTGGGGGTATAAATCCACAACTTACTTGAATCCCTGATCTGCATAGGCCTGGGCGGCAGATTGGATAATATGCGCCGTGGCTGATTTCCCGACACCCAGGTCCAGAAGTGGTAGTACTGGTGTGATATTTGTCATGTTTCCAGTATAAATGAATGTTCTTGATGCTGATTCGGGGAGTTCCTTGAAAGCCAAGACGGCTTGTTGAGCAGCGGCGAAGGCGCTATTGGTGTTGATGATCAGATCTCGATTGAAATCAGACAATGCGAGAGAGAGCGGATCCTTTGGGTCGTTTAGGGTTACAGCTGCAGCTTCAAGAATGTCAGAATGCTTCACCAATATATCTTAAGTGTTGGGATTCATTATTACCATTGTAGACGACAACACTTGGATGACCCAGCAATGACTTCACCTTTGAAAAGGTCTCAATGACAGACTCCGGATCAGAAAAATCACTGGAGATGTTGACCTGGTCCGCAGTGCTATCTTCCTCCTTCAGGCTTCTGGATGCCAGAGCAACCTTGTAACCCTTCGCAGCAAAGGCTTGGGCCACATGCTTTCCGATATTGGGCCCCGAACCAAGGATCAGAATGACAGGGGATGTGTTGACCATAATTTTAATTTCAATTGAGACAAATGTTGAGTATTATTTTACAAAGTTCAAAAATTTAAATACAGTCGATGTAAAATAATCCTCGTGTGAGCATGCTTGGTCCTGTTTTACTGGATTCTCCATTGTTTTCTATATCGCCGATAATTGGTATGTTTGATTATTAAGTGCTTGGTAACCATCTACCTTTACTTATTCAACCTCATGGTTGCGAAATTTATATCGTCATCACTGCGCAGAATCGTCTAATCATAAGTTGATGACAAACGTGGCGGATTACTAACTCTAATTAATTACTAGCTAACATAACGGGTAAGTTACATAACATACTATGTAAGCTATCTACAATAGCTTATGTTAGCTAGTTAGGCACATATATTTGATTATGACAATGTCTGTACCCTGATAATCAAGAATTACAGTCCGTACGTGATGGAGCTTGTGCCTAGCGGGGAGAGGAAGGAACCCGATATCGTCCGCCCCGCCTACGCCCGCATGGGCCGCCGCCCGCGTCCACTCCCGCCTCCGATCCTGCCTTTCAGACCCGCCTTCAGACCTGGCCCTGGCTACACCTTGCCGCCTTGTTCCCCACCCTCTTCGGACCTCTTCCACCCTCCTCGGACCCTTACCACCCTCATCGGACATCCTCCACCCTCCATCCGTCAGCCACAACGCTCCAACATGTAACGTACTGGCATGGTCAAATGGTTATACATATTGCTCATACTTAAAGAAGGAGCCTCCTTCTCTTAAATATATACGATGCAGGAGACCCAAGAGTCTGCGCGTCGGCCTTTCTATTATCCGCATCTTGCAACATATTGACGACAGGACAGCAACAATCATGTCCTCGCCCTCAACTTTTCTGATCGCTGGTGGGACCGGCCGTCAAGGTGGCTCCGTTGTCAATGCGCTTTTGGCGGACAAGTCTACTTCAATTCAACCCAAGGACATCTATGTCTTGACTCGAAATGCTGCCGGCGCCGGCGCTGCCGCGCTCACTGCCCGGGGAGTTAAGCTTGTGAATGGCGAACTAGGCCAACCCGACGCTATCTTCAAACAACTGGAAGCCGAGGGCGTCAACCCCAGCAATACAGCGGCATTCCTGGCTCAGGCTCATGGACCGACGGAACTGGATGATGCCAAGGGTTTCATTGACGCTGCCATTACGAACGGATTGTCGTATTTCGTCTACTCCTCCGTCGATCGCGGCGGCCCAGAACTCAGCAACCGGGACGCATCCTACTGCAAGACCTTCTCGGACAAGTTTCAAATCGAGAAGCACCTCGAGTCGGCTAGCGCTAGTGGTAAGAAAATCAACTACACTATTCTACGGCCGACGTGGTTCGCCGACAATGCTCTGTGGGGATTCCCTGGTAAACTTTGTATGGCAGGATGGCGCGAAAACATGGGAGGAAAGCGAATGCAGGTGACAACAATTAAGGATATTGGACGATGGGCAACCGAAGCTCTTTTGCGTCCTGATGCCTCGGGTATCCGAAACACGGCCCTTAGCATTGCTAGCGACTATTTGTCGTTTGATGAGATTGATGCCATATTCCGGAAAGAGACGGGAAGCCCAGTTGGCGTTACCTACGGTTGGTTGGCGAGATTTATGATCTGGATGGTTCAGGATTTGCGCACTATGTTTGCCTGGATCAACGAGAGGGACTATGGCGCCAACCTGGAGGAGCTTGCGAAGACAGTCAAGCCTACCACGTTCCGTGAATGGCTCAAGGAAACCCACAAGGCTTGATAAGATGCAGTCTTGTGAATTGTTCGTGATTTTATGGAGCCAAAGATACCACGCACCTGTTCAATTAGAAGAATGATTTCCCCTTTTATGTACTAAGTTCCTCAGGTCTTTACATTGAAAATAGCAGAATCCTCTTATGTGCCACCTTAAAACTTTTACATACTGCAGTGCTCTCGTAAGTGTACTATCGTACATTATGTACATATAGATTTCTTCGTTTACTCATAGGGGGATAGGCCAGAAAATATTCCACTTACTGACCCATTATGCAAAAGGTACGCTCTCACTATGTATTTAAACTCAAACGAGCACGACAATCCCATTTCTATCTCATGCGTCTATATATAACCATCAAATTCCCGGCGATGATTTGTTTTCCGACCCATGCTAACAAATTCATGCCAACACTCCATCAAGGACGATCTCGAACTCGACCTCCTCGCACTTGACCATGGCGCTCTCCGCGACCGCCGGTCCGCAAGCTCCTGTCCCAACCCCCGCACCCTGAACGTCAACCCTCCACAATACTGCGCCATCATCCTCAACCACCAAATCTCTAGGGTGTCTTGCCTTTTCGAGCATCTTTGGAGAGTACTGGCTTGCTGCCCACTGAAGCATACCACCACCGTCTTCAGAGACCCTGGAAGCACGGATCCCCGCGCCTGAATGACTGGATATCTTTACCCATCTGGTATCGATCCTGTTCCCGTTCTCTTGCGGCACTTCGTAAGGCGTGTGCAGATCCTGGACCGTCTTATTCCAGATCCCAACTCGTTGAGCGGAGCGCTTGTCAGTGTATGACTCGCCAGGTCCTAGTCCAAACCACGATGTGTTGTCCAGGCTCTTCGCGAGGCGAACATCGAGGCCAACACGTGGAAGGTAGGCGGGGAATGGGCCGCTTGGAAGAATGTGCGCTTTTATTCTCATGGAACCTGATGAAGAAATCGAATATGTCAGGGTACAATCGAATCCCCAGCCAAGAATGGGAGGGGAAATGTAGGTTTTGATCTTGAGCTGTACTGTGGATGGATCGACGCTCTCGATGGTAAAATCGCGCAGCTGAGAAGTGAGAGTATCAAGGCCATAGTGCGTCCAATATGGATAATCTTTGGGCCGATCATTGTCAGTTGGACTGCGCCAGAATCCTGGTGTAATAGCTGCATGGATCTCTGGGTCGAGTGCTAGGACCGAGAGGCCTCCCACTGTCCAAGATGTTACGAGCCCGCGTGCACGACAAAATTTGAGGTCGAAGTCGGAATTTCCGACCGAATATTCAACCTTTGAAGAGCGGATTTGGAGAGTGCTAGATTGAGACGCCGGAATTTGAGGTACATAAGCTGTGGGAGAATCGGACTGGGCAAGGCGGTGCTGGAACCAGGATATTTCATGGCCAGCCTCTGCCCACAAAGTCGAGGCTCGAAGGCGGAAACTCACCGTTAACCACCCGCCCGAGGTTTTCTTGTAGTCAATGATTTCTTGGGGGAGTCGCACTGTAGTAGTTTCGCCGGGCTTGACGTCAGGAAGTGGAAGCTCTCCAGATTGTCCAATTTGTGCACTATCGTATTGTTAGATTGGAAGGAACCGAGATATTTTTCTGGACACTTACCTGTCATTGAAGGACTCCAACTTGTATATAGCCACCAAGTGTTTTAGGTCAACGAAGTCGTAGCCGTTCTCAATGACTAGGTCCTCCTCGCTCACGGAAGCCCTGACTGGCTCAATAACCTTTTTGAACTCTACTAAGCCAGGAGTAGGCGTATGGTCGCTGAAACACAGCCCGTCCATGACAAATGTATCATCGTTTGGAGTGTCACCAAAATCTCCTCCGTATGCATAAAACCCGCCTCGTTCAGAGTCGGACCCTGTCCATAAACCATGATTGGCCCATTCCCATATATATCCACCCTGAAGCCTCTTGTTGTCTCTGAAAACTGCTTGGTAGTCCTCGAGGCCTCCTGGACCATTACCCATTGCGTGGCCATACTCGCAGAGTATCATTGGTTTCTGAAAAGTGTCACCTTCCATGCCGGCCGTTTTCGATAGCTGAACAAGCTTTTCTGGCGAAGGGTACATATATGAGAACATATCGGCACTCTGGGCATCAGTGTCACCCTCATAATGAACAAGGCGGCCTGGGTCGACATGTTTAGCATAGTCGTACATGGCTTGATGATTCTTTCCGTAAAACGCTTCATTTCCCAGAGACCAGATAATGACAGATGCGTGATTCTTGTCTCGATGCAGAACCTGTTCCATACGATCAACATACTGGTTTTTCCACACATCATTATCCGATGTGAATGCGGCCGCTTGAGGAAATGTAAGCTTCTTGCGTTCACCATAATCCATTTCTTCTGGGATATTAAGAGGTCTAGCGATGGCATCGTAGAATCCGTGACATTCAAGATCTGCTTCATCCATAACCCATAGACCGAGCTCGTCACACAAGTCATAGAGACGTGGATGGGAAGGGTAATGAGAACAGCGAAGGGCATTGACGTTATACTGCTTCATTAGGAGAAGGTCCTCCCTGATGAATGACAATGGAACGGCCCGGCCATGGTGGGGATGGTGGTCATGTCGGTTCACGCCACGTAGAAGGATAGGTGATCCATTAACACAAAGTAGACCATCCTTGAGTTCCACAGACCTAAAACCGACGCTGTGTGAAATCGTTTGCAAAGTCTTGTCCAGAGCTTTTGAGCTGAGGCTGATCTCAAGGTGATATAATGTGGGAGTCTCGGCAGTCCACTTTCTTGGTGCAGGAATGTGAAGAGATAAATCAATTTTTGACTTGTCGGCCTGGACAGAAAATGTATCTGATTTCACTGTTTGGTTGCCTTGAGAGGAGTCTCTGAGCGTTAAAGAGACTTCGACATCAACAGTCAGTGCCAGATCTAGCGATACTGCCAAAGTAGCATCTTTATATTGCTCATCGAGGATAGTCTTCACGAAGAAATCCTCAATGCGGGCTTCTCCTGGAAACGCAAGTAGGTATACATCTCTGTATATTCCTGGGTTACAATTTAGCCTTTCATCACGTGGAGGAGTCAGAAAACCAAGAGCTCATACCTGACAGCCACCATTGATCTTGGTCTTCAATATAGGTCCCATCGCACCACTGGTAAACCCGCACAAAGATTTCATTGATATGATCCCTCGTCACGAAAGCCGTAACGTCAAATTCGCTCGGATTTCGCGAACCTTGGTGGTAGCCGACTGGATGTCCATTGACCCAGACATGAAAGCTACTGTCCACGCCTTCAAATCGAAGTCTCAACTGGGAAGACACGTCCCAAGCTGAAGGCACAGAGAAAGTGCGTCGGTATGTGCCTGTGGGGTTTTCTGTCGGCACGTGCGGCGGGCACACCGGAAATGGATATATGACATTTGTGTACTGAGGCCTGCCATGTCCCTGGAGTTGCCAATGTCCGGGTACGTTAATTTTAGACCACTCAAGGTCCGGTTCTTGGAGGCTTGATTTGGTATCCTGGCCTGAATGGTTTGGAGTGTCCAGAGTGGTACTCTCAAGAGCTCTCTCTATATACCTGCTTGCCCTCGACCCGGAATTTCCAGGCTCTGGAGCCTCCAGTGGGTTGGTGGCATATTGAAAGTCCCATGTCCCGTTAAGGAGAAGTGACGTTGCGGGGATGTGATATGCTCGAGCTGGGAGCCGGTTCCGTTGGAAGACGAGCTCATTGCCATAATCGGGTAATTCTCCCTGGCCCGTGGAGAGCACAAATTTTGATTCTAGAGAAGGCATTTGTCTTGATGAAGAACCCAAAGACTTATTTGGATTGGCAATGGGGAGTAAGAAAGAAAGCAAGATGCAAGGCCTATTTGAAGGGAATAAGTGTGGAGAAGTGAAGGAAGGAGCTATAAACCCGTGACATCCGTGATAGCGAACGTACTTTTATTCTGCATGTAAATAACGTAAATGGCTCCTTATAATTGTTTTAGCTCCTTTTCAGAGTCTGTGGATTGGCGGGGATAACAGAGTAGAGAACTGATGTGGAACATTAACCTTGCCGACATGGGATAGAGAGCGCTGCCCGGGTTGTTCTCCTCACTCGGGGAAGCAGCTTCCGTTTCCGATGGGGCACAGAGCGCTCTTGGCAGGAAGCGTTACACGGTCGGTCCGTTTCGGGCCGGGACAACTTCGGATACTCATGTTACCTTACCCCGCACTAACAGTAGGCACATAGCTATGGATAACCTTGCCTTAAGACGACGTTCGTCTAGCAATGCCGGCGTCTCTGCAACAATTCTATTGTTGAGTAGATTTGGTGAGACCGGCGATGCCAAATAATGCCACGGTATTTATATTTAGCCTATTGTACCTCGAACTTTTCACATGTGCGGAATATACGGAATATATATACTGGACAAGTGTCCATAATTTCCAGGGTGCTTTTTTTATTAAATAAATTACTTGCGAGATTCGATAGGAAATATTAAATTGGTACTCTTTCGTCCTGCCTGAGTTGTGTTCTGACGCTGTGTTTCCATCTGTTGAGATAAACGACGGCGGGTTGGCTCTCAATGCTGGCCGAGGCTCTTAGCGCCAACCGTAAATCAACGTGAGTGAATCTCCCCGACGTCCGCTCTTGCGTCTTTTATACTGCAACCATTATCAATCAACCCAAACAACCGTTGCCGTTACTGTGATGACTTGATTCAATACGCCATCATTTATTTGGGGGTTTGTACTTATGTGAACCTGTGTTACCCATCTTATGCCATACCAATGACCCATATATCCCGACATACCTCAAAAGAAACCCCCATATTTTCGCCTCTATGAACAGACCCCGGAGGTCATTATTATCTAGATCGCGAGCGGCGCATGCAGTAAGAACTCCCAATTTGTATACTGTGTTGCAGGTCCTTACAAAGTGCCTCTTTATTATAACCACACAGATGCTAACTGCAGATTATTATAGTGTGACGTTTGTCGGCGAAGAAAGATCCGGTGTGTTTGATCCGTTTTGCCAATTGCTACTCATAGCCAACATTGAACTAACTGTAAAATAGATGCGATGGCGGGGAACCTTGTGCTACGTGCTTATCGTCAAACCAAGAATGCAACTATGGTGCTGAGGCGGGTCCGTAAGTAACCAAGGCTGTGATACTAATGACAACATGCTCACAAGAACCAAAGGAAGGGGAAGAGTGACTTGATCCTTGATGGGGTTCTGCGCATGGAGCGACAGCTTGAGGAGATGAGTGCGATTATTGTAAACTCCATTTTCTAGTTTACTCACAAACTGGTCGCCAGTTGTTCTTGCTAACCCCTGCATCAGAATTCAAATGTGGGCATTCTCGGCCACCGAATATTATCAGATCCAGCTATCTCGCCTCAAATAACGCACACTCATGACATAGCGGATCGTTCCTCACACCGTCAATCTCAGTCAGCAACAGGAAATGATGCAAATGGTGTGCACAACGCTATACTTTCTTGTCTTCACACCTCCACCACTGAGTCGGTCCTTGACTGGCCACATTTTGATATCTTTCCCTCAATACGACAGAATTATATTCCTATATTTCAGCTTGAGAAATCCCGATCGTCCTTGACAACTATGACATCTACAGCGGTGCCATATCTCCGTGCTGATGAGGTACAACAGGTAGTAGAAGCATTTCAATCATCGATTAATTTCTTTTACCCAACGATGTTAAAAGACAAACTCCTCGCAGTTCAGAATCTAGTCCTCTCGGGGAACCTAGACGACAGTGTTTCCTCTTGTATCTCTCTACTTGTCATGGCTCTAGGCTGCGCGAGCCAAGTTGTTAATGTGCTGTTTGACGCCTCGGACTTGACTGCAGAATCCTTGGAATACCAACTATCTCAAAGAAGGTTGGCCGAGATATATTTTGATGGTGTGTTGAAACGACTATATACCACGCAATTGGAGATATCGACAGAGTCAACACAATGCCTCTTTTTTGTTGCGTTAGTGTTTCCCTGGCTTTCTGAATATAGACCATATTGACTCATATAGATTGTACTTTGCGTATCTCCAAAGGCCACTGCAAGCCTGGTCATACATCAATACAACAGCTGCGAGATGTCGGCTCTTATTATCTTATGGTTCTGCTAATTCACCTGATGAGAACGAGTGTCTCAGGAGAATCTTCTGGTCTTGCTACATTCTTGAAAGGTTTTCCGCCTTCCACTCCCTTAGACTTATTTTGAATGTAGCTGATACAAAGCAGTGATTACCTGGCAGAATTTTCTGCTCTACCTGAAAGCGGCATCGCATCTATAGAATCTACAATCCCGCTTCCCGGCCAATATAATACCCACACCATAACCAACAAGTTTACCCCTGCGACTCCTTTATCCCCCCCATCTCTTCTTCCTCAGGCTATCCCAAGGTCAGAAGACCAGGAACTCTCATCTCTCTATTTTCTAGCCTGTATCTCAGTGCGCCGACTTCTCAACCGAGTTCATGATATGCTATATGCACCCACGACTGGCGTCTCCCCATCTCCATCGCGTTTCCCCACCGTTGTCTCGGAACTATCGCATCAACTCGATGAATGGCGCGACTTACTTCCCGAGCCATTCAAGTTCTCTCTAGATACAGGGCCTACCCAGACCCAGCATGGCGGCTTCTTGCGACAGCGATATCTAACCTGCCGGAGCGTCATATATAGGCCTTACCTGACATGGGTACTCGAGAACTGGAATACCGGTGCCAGTTGGGAAAACGGCGGAGTGAGCCAAGAAATCCTCGGCAAATGTGAAATATGCCTCCAGGCTTGCATCCTGCATATCCAGAATCTGCGCGGGTATATGCACACCATCATGATAGATATGTGGATATGTAGCATGAGCATGACTGGGGGTATGTTAATATTGACTGCATCATGTCGGATTCCGAGCCTACGAGACCATATCAGTGGAGAGTTATTGACTCTTGGGAGCCATCTAAGGGATTTGTTGCAGCAATGGAGCAGAGTGCCTGGAGATAACGATGCGTCGAGAAGCCCAAGCGTTGCACAGAGCTTGAGGATGATTGGGGAGATTGAAGATTTTATTCAGCAGGAGTATGAGGCTCGGACGGATTCTCAAGAGATGGCCAGGAATTATTGAGTATGCCCGGATAAGGGTGCGTTGTGGTCGTAATATTCTGGACCAGTGAGTAACCAAGCAAATTAGGGGTGGCACAAAATGCTTGATTCTATATTATCAACGGCAAACAGTGCTTCTCGAATTGGTTACCGTAAGTGCACTATAAATCGTTTCTCGGCACCTTCCGCTGAGAGCTCTGAGATTTCCCCATTTACTGTTTCTGTGGCATTATGCCTGGAGTGGTTCCACCAGAGCTCTACTGTTCAACCGCTAATAGCTGACCCCTGTTCGAGGCCCCCATGCTTCTGGCCCTGTGTACCCCGCACCCCGCAACTTCCCCGCATGCCACACTTACTGTCTTGTCGGGGAAGGCGGCACCGAGAGAATGCACATGGTCCGTTGCTGGTCAACTGCAGGGTAACTTACCCGCAAAACAAGGATTTTGAACTTGCCAGCAGGCCCATGGTTGGTCTACCGTATATTAAGCACCATTCCGCACCGGTCCGAGCATGTCTCCCATGTTTGGCTTTCAATATTTATCGCTCAGAACCTTTCCGACGGGCAAGACTCGGCGCATGTTACCCCGCAAATAAAGCTATCTTAAATACAGTTATGCCACCACTCAGAAAATGATAATAAAGAGCTCGTGGTCCGTATATCATCAGTTCCCCGTGTCAACTTGAGTGTCAAATGGAAAGCAATTTCCGTCGCAGCTTTCACTTTAACCACAACAATTCTACGGTGGCCTGGTGATTGTTCACGATTTATACACCATGGCAGAAGATGGAAAAGGTGACGTTCATCTCTATGAAAATGCATCACGGGACGATACTGCAAAAATCGGGTTGGCTGGAGAAGCTCTTCAACTCTCCGACGATGTCGATGCCACAAAATACAGCCCCTGGACCAAGAGCATGTTCCGACTATATGGTGTCCTGGCTGTTGCTTACCTGTGCGGATGCTTGAACGGCTACGATGGCTCACTTATGGGCGGCTTGAATGCGCTCCCAAATTACCTGAGCTACTTTGGACTGTAAGTAAAAATAAATGCAGCCCCAAAGTGCTTTCAGTTGCTAATTGAAGTCTCTACAAAGGGCACGCTCCGGATCTAGCACGGGAATTGTTTTTGCTATGTACAACATTGGCTCCATTCCTGCTGTCTTCCTGACGGGACCCGTGAATGATTTGTGGGGCCGTCGCATGGGGATGTTCACCGGTGCTATGATTATCATTGTCGGCACTTGTGTTCAAGCGCCATCCGTCAATAGTGGAATGTTTCTTGCGGGCCGCTTTATTCTAGGCTTTGGCGTCAGTTTCTGCTGCGTTTCTGCACCGTGCTATGTCAGTGAGATGGCTCATCCCGCATGGCGCGGAACTCTTACCGGCCTGTACAATTGCACTTGGTAAGCACAATACTGAATACGTTATTGTCTAGAATAATACTAACCATCATAAAGGTACATTGGCTCCATAGCTGCGGCCTGGGTTGTCTACGGCTGCAATCGTTTTGACAATAGTTACAATTGGCGTATCCCAATTTGGGGTCAGCTATTGACATCTTCTTTAGTCGCCGTTGGTGTCTGGTTTCTCCCCGAGTCCCCAAGGTGGCTCATGGCCCAGGACAGGGTTGAAGAGGCCGCCGATGTACTTGCTCGCTACCATGGGGAGGGTTCAGCCTCTCACCCAATGGTTCAACTACAAATGAAAGAGATGTCCCAGCAGATTACTAGCGATGCATCAGACAAGAAGTGGTACGACTACCATGAGCTGTATAATACACACTCTGCCCGACGCCGCTTGATTTGCGTTGTTGGCATGGCCTGTTTTGGTCAGATTTCGGGAAACAGCTTAACATCCTACTATCTACCTGAGATGGCAAGTCAAGCCGGCATTGCTGGTGTCCAAACCCAGTTAGTGCTAAATGCCATCAATCCCGTTCTTTGCTTGTTCGCCTCTTGCGCAGGCGCTCGCCTTACAGACAAAATTGGACGTAGGCCACTCCTCCTTTACAGCATTGTGTTCTGCTCTTTTTGTTTCGCTATCATGTGTGGCTGTTCGCACATGGTCTCTGTCGACGCTTCAAACAAGGCTGCTGCTAATGCCTCGGTCGCTTTTATCTACATATTTGGGATAGTCTTTTCATTCGCTTGGACACCTCTACAGAGCATGTACATTGCAGAGACACTTCCGACTTCTACCCGCGCCAAGGGCACTGCCTTTGGAAACCTTTGTTCCTCGATCGCTTCTACAATTATCCAGTACTCATCGGGCCCCGCCTTCGAAAAAATTGGATATTTATTCTACATCGTATTTGTAGTTTGGGATCTGGTTGAGTGGGTGGTGATGTATTTCTATTTCCCTGAGACCAAGCAGCGCACACTCGAGGAACTGGCGGAAGTCTTTGAGGCGCCTAACCCAGTGAAGAAAAGTTTGGAGAAAAGAAGTGCGAGGACAGTGATGGCTACGATGCGTCTTTACCACTTAGATGATAAGGATGCAGTGCGCTAGGTTCAGTATAATTTTGGATCTATACTATGATGTCGTCAAAATAGTAGCTGTGTCCATAGCTCAAAGTTTGGCACTTTATCGTTTGACCCTTTATCAGCTTATTTATTTAAGCAAGCCAGTTAATTCTCATATTAAACCCCCTGTTTATAATCAGTCCTGTACACTCATACATGATATAATAGATATAAGGTTGTGCTATTCTACAATATTAGGTTACCTGTCCTCTAACGCATCCAAAAGACTGTTTGAATCAGCAGTTTCCGAATATCCACACAGGTTCCGTTGAATATATCATATAGCAGAACTATATCTGCTTACATAGCAACGACGGCCAATGTCAAAGTCAACAACAATATTGCCCAGGCGCTCTGTCTATGAATTATTGCATCACTAGTTGGAGTTGGCGTTGATGCTGTTGGTGCTGTCGTATTCCCAGGATTATCACCCTTCAGGGGGGCAAACCCCACGGTTCCATTTTCCATATCATGATCAACGTAAAGCCCCTGGAAAAATGCTAGAAAGCTATCAATATTTTTACAGGAGAGACGACAGCAAGTTGTGCTTACGTTGACCAACAACCCAAAGCCCTGGGTGCGCTTTATAATCCTGGCCGCTGAGGACAGCTGTGCAGTTATTGTTCCCATTGTTTACGGCAGCCCATGCGTTCAATGGAATGTTGAATGTTGAGCTACTCTTACTAATAGTGCTCAAGCTTTCTTCAGTGGCAATAGAAGCATTGGTCTTCGATGGGAAGTTGAATCCGACAGTTGGGGACTTGTCGCATGGGAAGTACCCAGTGAGCAAATCTCCCTCGCTGGTGGATCGAAGAACACCCTGGATACCCGTTGCGTTGAAAATGGCAGAAACTGCGAGGATGGGTCTTGCTGTGTCAGAAACCAGGAAACCAGGAAACCAGGATGGCAAATCACTTTACTTACCCAACTATTGTGGCAGTACCGCTGTCAAGCTCAATCGGCATGTCTCTTTCCTGTACTTCTCCGCCAACCACGAGGTCGCCCGGAACGACCCAGTTTTCTATAATAGGCGCTACAACGAGATTGCCAGTATAAAGAGAAGTATCCAGCTCGCCTAATATTTGGGTCCCAGTGCCGTCATCCGACAGTGCGAGGCCAAATCGACATTCGGAGACTTTCTTCTGATCGCAAAGTGATTGAAAGAATGGTGTGGATTCGAACTGGCCGGAAGCTGGCTGAATCGTTGACCAGAAAATCCAGCAATGCCGGACTTTTCCAGTGGTGAAGACCCATTAGCAGATCCCACTATCTGAACTGCCGACAAGCCTCCAAAGCTGACTTCATCGGAATAAAGGTCACCAACGATCTAATTAGGTTCCATTGTGAGCGTCGCCCTACGATTGGATAAATATACTCACTGTTGCACTTCCAGTGCCATCTTTCGACGTTGTACCATATGTATTCTCGAAAGCAATATTAAGATTCTCAGATATTTTTCCTGGAATGTAGATGCCTGGGTTTACAACGATGTCTCCAGATCCAGTGTCAATTAAAAGACTGAGGTCGTAAGCACCGCCAACGGTAAAATCAGCATACCAGAACCCCTATATAATTAATAATAAAAAATGACACAAAAGAGCAGAACACATACTGCATCGATCTTTATTCCCTCGGAAGCCAATCCATCCCGTCGGTCAAGGTGGAGGAATCCTGTGCTTTTTCTCTGGGAGAGGGCAAGGTGAGACGAGCCAGATAGATCAACCGAGTTGTAGCCACGAGCGGCATCGATAGCCAGAGAAGCCACTGCCAAGTATGATAAAATCGCCATTGGAACAACTTCAAGGAGATGGTTGAGGATTTGTTTTTACAATATAGACTTGAGCTATATTTCAGCGCCATGATCACATTTATGTATTTTACCAGGTTCTCAAATTAAAATGAAGTCGCATGGCGAGAGAGGCAGGTTGACGATATGTCCTGGCAAGTCATGCCATATCTATTTGGGGTCCAACGCCTCATCCACCCACATTGTAAGTTTCTTAGAATAGATGCTGGGGTATGGACCCCAGCATTGATGTGAGAATCCTGCGCCACGGGATGCAGACTTGGCGTCTTGGATAATACCCTCTGATTGGCCGCATCGGCAGTTAGTCATCAAGGCACCGGTCTCAACCTCACCCGTCAGATATTAGAGCTGTCGATCTGAAATCCATAAAATGAGATGTCTCTAATGAGACGCTGACGTTGAATGATTACTTGGGTATGAATATAAGTCAGCCAGTCCCACGATACGCCCTGGCCGCTAGTCCTAGTGGTGTTGATGTGCTCAATTTCCTCTTCTCAAAGTACTTCAAAACACCACGTAGGTCCAAGTATCTATCTGTGAAGCAAATTCACTGAGCTGTGAAACATTCGACGTTGTCGCTTGCTGTAAACATGGAATTAAGAACGGGCGGCAAAATCAGAGTAAGGACGGGTTGTCTTACTTGCAGGTGGGTTAAACCTTCCTCTTCTGGGATATTTGGACCATCATCCATCTTACCTTGAACTAAATTAGACAATAGGATTCGGAAGATCAAGTGCGATGAAACCAAACCTAATTGTTCGCGTTGTGTAAACACCGGACGCAAATGTGATGGCTATAGCAAGCCTGCAAGTCTTCCATCCAATAAGCAGAGACAATGCTCTCCGTCAAGTGGCATAGTTACCCGTCCTACATTCGATGATGAGCGGCAGCAGCAAAGTTTTAGCTTCTTTGTAACCTGCACCTCGTCAGTGACCTCTGTATACTACAGCTCGGGTTTCTGGTCACACCTTGTCCTGCAGCTCAGCCTTTCCGAGCCCGCAATCAAGTATGCGCTTTGTTCACTAGCCGCATTGCATAGAATGTTCCGTGCTACTCAGGCTGCCAATCCGGATGGAACTGCTGTCCAATTTCAAAATTATTCCCTCAGCCAATACAATCTCGCAGTCAAATGTACCCACAGGCTCCTGGCAAAGAGTCAATCCGGAGACTCGGACCTGGTAGTCAAAGGCTTGGTAGCGTGTGTACTGTTTGTGTGCTACGAGAACTTGGTGGGTAATTACAGAATAGCCCAGATGCACCTGCAAAATGGCCTTAAAATACTCCCAAGAGCTGTCGACGGGCATGGCAAACAATGCCCCACAGTACCAAACAACATCGTACAGGTGCTAAATCGACTCGACTTACAGGCTATGTCATTTGCCGACTCTGAGGCGCCCTATCCATACCACCTATGCCAAGATTTGAGCATCCCCACGTCCTCGCCATCGTTTTCTTCCATCACGGATGCAACAGATCATCTCGTCGAAACATTTCGATGGATTTTCTGGCTCGCTGCATCATCGGAGCCTAATCCGATTCCAAAATGGCAACTCGATGCGACAAGTACAGTGTTACAGCAGTGGGAAAAGGAGTTTGATCGTCTGGTAGCTTTTTTACCTGCCGACGACAGAAACACCATCGTGCTCCTCAAGATGTATCACACGACGATGACTATTATGATGGCAACCGGATTATACGGACAAGAGACTCTGCATGATGAGCACCATGGCTTATATGAGCATATTGTCGCATTGGGAAAAGCCTTGTTCATCCAGCAAAAACTGGGTGAACCTGCGGATGGCTACATTTTCTGCTTTGAAACCGGAATCATCTTCCCACTCTTCTTCGTCGCCATCAAGTGCCGTCACCCATTAATCCGACGGCAAGCCATCACGTTACTTGAAACCGCAAACCATCAAGAGGGCTCATGGGATAGTTTTGGAGCAGCCAAAGTTGCAGAGTTTGTTATGGGCGTCGAGGAGACGAACTTACCACATGGGGGTGGTGCCGAACATGTCTTGGAGTCGGCACGCGTGCATATGGTCAACGTTTCAGCAAATATAGAACGACGTCGAGTTGATTTGATGTGCTTGCGTCGGACGAGTGAGGAAGATTCGTGGTATTTTACGGAGGGGACAGTTTTTTTTTGAGAAATGAGTCAGCGATTTACCTTTTAACGGAAGATATGGCGCACAATATTTGCTTTGCGCGAAGAGGGGAATAGGTAGTGGAGGTTTGAGAACAATATTCGTAAATTGCTGTCTATCTCGTTATGGTTTACATTTATCGGCATTTTGACAAGAAGGAATGGTTAGTTTGAACAAATAAGTAGAGCAATCCAATCACAGCTTCTTATATAAACAGTCAAACCTGTTGGGAAAAAGTGATAATTTCGATTTAGCCGGAACCCACTATGGGACTAACGAGTATTACCGGCAAAGGTAGTACAAAATGGGGGGTAGCTACATATCAGAACAGTAGTCGTGATAATACAATACAGTTATCCCTAACAAAACCAAGACCAGCGGAACTTGTTTAGGGATTTACGGTTATTATTCAGCCACAATTACACAGCCATATAACCCGCACTCGCACTCGTAAAACAATTTATTGAAATGCCTCCATGTAAACAGTTACAGTGAAGTGCGAAGTGAATGAATCGCACATCCATACTCCCTTCCAGTCTCGTGCATGGGCTGGTTTATAAGTTCCAGTCAGAAACATGGTCATGAAATTGCGGAAACTAATTTCTATGTAGCTCGATTGTCTAGAGTAAGATACTAAGAGCTGTTTGTGGGGTTCTAGAAGCTTCTCATGGACAGACTTCAGATTAACGACATTTATTGCGGAGTGATGGGTTGGGTTATTATTAGCGATTTTTTGGTTCGAGTTGCCCCTAACAATAACCTCAGACGGTGTTGGCATGGACTAAAACAATCTCTAACCCTTCTGAAATGGCCGAAAATTTTGGTTCTCTTGGCTCTTTCGCTTTGACCTTGAAAGGCGACGACGAGAGGTCTATTATATGAAGATAGTTCTCCGACCACCTCTGACATTGCCCTGCGTCTTGGCACTCGTTACCTCACCCCCACGTTTCAAGAGGGGGTCACAGCAACAAAATATGCCATCGTAACCTTGCATTATGTGCACTGTCTACCTAAGCTCCAGGGTTTCGAGACTATATCCAGCTGGCGAGTCAAAGAGCTACTACCGCACGTAACAAATTTCCTATTCTTGTGCCGACATCTCCAACATTGCCAAGCATACCAAGGATACTAAGCCTCATGTCAAAACATTCGCCGCGACACGGGTTTGACGTCTGATCTTGGCTGTCTCCACGAGGAGGTTCAACAAGAGATGCGACAACATCCGTACACTATTATTAGGATGCGCGGTGTGTGAATCCTCGAGAATAGCTTTGTACGCGCGTATACAAGTATGAGAGCGACTTCCTGTCTTAATGCTCGTCGTTTTCCCTTCTCTATCTCTTTATCGCCAGCATCATTCCTTCTTTGTCACTTTTTGTTTTTCTAAGTTTAAGCTTCTTAGCTGGCCTGTCTTTTATTCTTTACGGCTGGACCGTTCTTTACTTTACTAGACCTTTCGTCCATTTTCGTGCTTCACGGTACAATCGAAAGTCATCGCATCTCGTTACTTCAACATCTCTCGCAGCCATGCGTTTCCTTCCTATTATCCTCCTGGCCGGTCTCGTTTCGACCTCTATCGCCGCGCCGTATCCAAATAGGAATGAAGAAGGAGGCAAGAATGGACGAGGAAGCAAGAATGGAGGGCCAGGCAAGAATGCAGCAGCTAAGAATGCTGCGGCCGTAGGGGGACATAAAGGTGGCAAGGGAGAGGCTGCCGCGGCCGCTGCCGCAGTGGCCGCCGCTGCAGCTGCGGCTGGAGGGGCCGGGGCTGCAGCTGTAGCTGTCAACGAAACCGCCGTCGCCGGAGAAGAGGAACCAGAGAATGCAAACAAGATTGACCTTCCTGGAGCCTTTGATGCCGCTATTGCCCTCCAAGGCGGTGACATTCAACAAGACGTTCTATTCACCAAGTCTGCCGTGGGTGCTCTTGAGGTGGAGTTCCAGAACGCCGAAGGCCGCACTCTCACAGTCACCGAGAACAAGACTCCGGCTGCCCCACCAGCAGGCTTCCAGGCACTCGAGCCAAGCAGTTTCAAGATTAACTTGGCTGAGGGCGCTGATGCGTTAACCTTACAGAAGGTGGATTATGTTATTGATCCAGCCAGTAAGTACTCCCAGTACCTATACGATAACAGATTGCTAATACCATCCCAGGCCCGGATATCGCTGGTCTCGACATTGCCAAGGGCCAGATTGGCAAACTCTGCACCGAGACAAATACCTTCATTATCGATCCAGCCTTGGGAGAGCTCGAATTTGAGGTCGAGGAGAATGAGCTTACCCTGACTGTTGCCAACATGAACGGCGAGTGGGGTATCTTCGTTCCCGTTGCAGCTGCCGGTGCTGCTGTCGACGCTAATGCCGCCGCTGCCGTTGACGTGGCCGCCGCTGCTGGTGCTGAAGCTGAAGCTGGCGCAGAGGGAGAGACTGAAGTTGCGGGCGCATTCAACACCGCTATTGCCACGCCAGCCGGAAACCAAAAGACTGATATCCTCTTCACAGCCAACGTAAGTACCATCCAAGACCCAACCCCATCTGCTGCTGATACTAACTTCGTACCCAGGAAGCCGGAAACCTCGAAGTTGAAGTCAACGCCACAGCTGCCAACGCCGTGACCGTTGTGAACAGCCGCCCAAGTGGTAACCCACCCGCAGGCTTCCTCTTCGTTGACCCGCAATCGTTCAAGATCTCCACCGATAGCGCGACGGCCGCCACCGACGTAGTGAAGGTTGATTACATCTTCTCTGCCGCTATTCTCGCCGCTGTAGACCCCGCACAAGGTCGTATCGGTAAGCTTGACGAAGCGACCAATGAATACGTCGTTGATGGCGTCGGAGAGTTCGAGTTCGAGGTTGAGGAGAACGAGTGGAGTCTCACAGTGCCAGATCTGAACGGCGAGTGGGCAGTTCTGATTCCTCAAGCTGCGGTGTTGTGAGCGGGGAAGTGAAGGATAGGAATTAGGTGTTGGGTGTTTTAGTTCCAGAGTTTTTTATTTGTAGGCATTTGAAAATGGCGAAGCAAATCACGACAGTGATTGGGATGTGTACATTACAATATATATACGTACTTCATCTACAAAGACCCCATTACACCCGCCCATCCTATATATTTCCTTTGTGAGCCGTCGCCAACTCTACCCGGCCCTTTTCCAACCCCTCGAGTTCCAAAAACGCCTCCCGGTACCGAATTATTAGGTCGTACAAAACCATATCCCACCTACCCCCTCGCCTTAACACAAATAGCAATCAGCTGATCAACATACGTCTCCGGCTCATCCATCTCCTTCGTCGCGCCTCCTCTCGTCCCCATCTGCGCCTGAGGTACCATTTTCACCAACTCCGTCCCACCAAGCCCATCATCCCCGCCTCCCTCCTCATCACGCCCTTCGACAACAACACTAACCTCCTGGCTCACCATAATCCCCCCAAATGCAGGCTCCTCCACCAGCATAGCCTCAGAGCCACTTTCCAAACTAAGCCGCGGCGGCGTTAGTGCATCTCTCTCCTCATGCTTCCTCCCAAATCGCACACCCAAAAATCGCCGCTGAGCTCTCGGCGGAGGCGCTGGCATCGAAATCTCTAACGCGCTATCACCATACACCGAGTCCAATCTCTTAAATCCCTCCGTCGAATCTCTCCGTCCCGGCGAGCTCATAATACTCTTCCGGCCATCGACACTCGCCCTTCGTCTACTCAGCATCGGCGCGAATTCGCGATGTACCTTGCGCGTAAAGTGTTGGTGGTCCGAACTATTATTATACACGTATTGCTGCGTACGAAAGAAGCTAAGGGGGACGAATTCGAGTTTCTGGCCCTGCGCACGGGACTGGATGGGCACGATGAGGCGGAATGTAAAGATTGTCGCGCGGCCAGGCGGAGCGTCGGCGTTGGGACCGCGGCAGGGTACGGCGAGGGGTTGAGCAATAAGGACGGCGTCGTTGAAGACTGGGTCGTCGATCTCGTCTTTCAATGCCATCAGCGTGTCGCGAAATTCTATCGCGAATAGCTGTTCCTTGGATACGGTGATGGCGTTGGGCGATTTCGCATTCAGGAATTTCAGACATGCGGAAATTGATAACCCATCAAGTTGAGAAAGGTACTCAGTCTCCCAGCCCCGGAGATTGTCGGTTGATAACTGCATGGCAGGGAGCTGGTTTCTGCGGTTCTTGGGGACAAGGATATCAAAACCACCGCGCACACAAGCTCTAAGGGCGAATAAAGCCAAGTGGACACCAGGGTTCATAATGGGCGTGTCCTTGGAGTATTCGTACATATTAGTTAGCCTGCCGGGGAGGTCATCGCAGTTGATCTGCATGCTGCGGGATAGGATAGGGGCGACGCTTTGTATTTCAGCAAAACGATAGCCGGAGGCTGCAAGCCGATCCGCCTCCGTTTTTGCAACGCTGCGAACAAGAATAAGAAGTTGTCCTCTGCTAAGAACATGGGTTGGTGCGGCATTGCTCTCTTCGTCTGTGGAGGCGTTGGATCCTTTTGATGTGGTCCCGGATTTCGCGCTGTGTTTCTCGCCAGTGTTGAACATCTCATCGAAGAGGACGCCGACATTTTCTAATGGCTCATTTAATTGCTCGGCGAGATCTGCGGCAGCAGTGCAAAACAGTTCGCGGAAAATAACAGAATAGTTTTCTGTATAACCGCCCTCGCTGCTCTCGGGATCGGTCTCTGACTTTAACCCGGGTTTGTATCTCTTCGTTTGTTGAAGGTGAATACGCATCCCAGGAATGAGGCTAGAGATGCTGCTCCAGTTATGCGTGGTGCGGAAAATCCACTGGAATACCGGATGGGAAGTTCCAAATACCTCGTCAAAAGACTGTTGTGCGGGTTAGTACATGGGAAATTCAAGGACTTTGCGATCGACGTACCCATTCAACATAGGATGTTGTGACCTTCTGGTTGGGGAGAAGGCCTTCAGGGGTCACTAGGAGCCTTCCATTGTGGTCAAATATTGCTGAAGCCAAGACGACCTGCTGAGCTCTGTTGGCGGAACGAGTTCTCCTCCTTTGTGTAACAACGGCGAGGGCAACAATGATAAGACAAGCAGCAACAGACTATCCAGTGTTAGTATCACTTCGGGTACACAAAGGTGGGTAAGCATACCAGAACAATAATGACGATAACAGTCGAGTTCCTAGGAATGTCATGGGACATTGAAGGGTTGGCCGTTTTCAGGCGGTACTGTGTTCCAACAGACGCCACCCAATGCATACCAAAGACGGCACATGCCAGAACGATAGCACACATAGCTCTTTTCCACCACGAGTCGGTCCAGGCGGCACGGAGGGCAAAAAATACAGAGAGGGCTGTGATGCTAGCGAAAACAGCGATAACCGCTGAACCCACCACATACCCAACGGTATAAACACACTTATAGTTCGAAATACCAGCCTGGCCAAGATAGTGCATCCCGCATATGGCCAACCCCGCCAGCGCTCCACCAACTGGGAGTCGGACCTTGCTGATATGGTCGTCAGAACCGACTGCTGTGAAGGCGGCCAGGAGCACAACTATCGGAACAAAGAAGGAGAGAGCTGTGAAGCCCTGATTGTATGCGATTTGGATCGTTAGATGCCCATCGCCGAGAAAGATTGCCCGGTTGCCGATGTAATGCATGCACCAGATGGAAATGCCCCCCATGGAGACCGACGAGGCGACGAGCAGCGACCTAGCCGACATCCATCAGTTTTGGTGAGACTTGCAACTTTCACGATTAAAACGCACCAGTTGTACAGGCCCTTCCCCGCAGTGCGCCGGTGAAGAAGCTCCAAAGTCGTCCATGCTCCGATGAAGCTGACCACGTACGATAGCACTACATATCCGGGGGTAAATTCCCTCGGGACGATGCGTCCCTCCCACTCCTTCCAGTCGATCGCGATGTCCGTCATGGCATTCTAATGGCTGCCGTGACTGTGGCGTGGTGTTTGCCTTTGGATCAACAGGTACAGAATAGCACACGGTTGCCGAGCGGGAGATAATCCTACCACCTTCTCGAGAAGAGGGACCAACCAAGATATTAACCATTGTCAGATTCGCCAACGGTGCCAATTCTGCATGGGATTGGGGGGGTTATCACTCCCATGGCGATCCAATAGGAAAGCAGCAATGCACAAACAAGAAGAATATCCGAGGCCAATTAGCAGGTGCTTCTTGGTATTCTTTGCGCATGCCCTCGACCTGAGCCTGTCTCAGCTGAGACTGCGTGCATATGGAGCGCCACCAACCTATACCCTGCGAATGATCGCTGGGGGCCATTGGATCGTCCCGCTTTGTGGATATGATGGGTGGGGAAAGGGTGCACGAATACGGTTGGAACGTCCAGCGCAGTCCAGAGCATTGACGGACCGTGCATCGCTAAAATTCGACACAGTCGATAATGCAACAGCTTAATGTAGTGCACCAGAGCAACTGCTAGAGGCTCTCTCCAGGTTCAATATGTTCGCAGCTAACTCTCGCAGCTAACTCTCGCAGCTAACTCTCGTAATGGGTCGCAATATGATAACTGCAGTCAACGAGATAGAAGAAACCTTGATTTTCGAGTATCGTCATGCCGAATCAGCTGGTGCTCGCGACGACAAGCTGCACAGCATCCCGTAGGGCTCTGATTAGCGCGGCTGGACGGGGCCACACCCGCGAAGTTCTGCGCCATACAAAGTAGGAAGATACTCGCGTATCGAAATGCCTGTATAGGATCGCTGCGTGGGCGGGTGAAACTACGATAGCACCGCCGCCTTCTCCAGCAACGTAGCTAACACTGGGGATGCATATGCGCGTGCAGGTCGTGTTGTCTAAGAGAGAACATCAGCTTCAGATAAGACGCCCAAATAACGATGCGAATTGTCCACTAAACCGTAGGAGCGTACACGTGTGCGCATGTGTACGCATGTGGATGTTGGCCGAGGTCAAAGTCCAAGGCGGGAAGGAGGAAGGAGAGTTGTGGTGGTACTCAGTACTGTACGTACAGCTGGGGACTTAGTGGGGCAAGGAACGTGGTATTGGATTGGGGTTGTTCCTGGCACGCTAGGTAAGGCCGTGACATCCGAGAGGGTGAGAGGGATTGATAGATTACTGCAAAGTCTTTGATAAGTTGCGACGAAATATTACAGGCGTAGTCGTATAATTTGGAAAACTACGATTTCTGTACGGCAGTAAGTTGCTGAATGTAAATATAAGTATAAGGCAAAATAAACAAAATAAAGCAAGAGAGAGCGACGACGTTAGTGTGCCTGAGGCACGAAATCCCGAATCTCCTGCTGTCAGACATTGTTGTCTCATCGACGACGACAAGACCAACAGCTCAATATCAAGTATCACAATTTCTCCTCATCCTAAATACAAAAACCTGATTATTCCCTGACACTAATTTATACCTGATAATAAATAATTGGCGATGCCTCGTAGTTCTTAAAATCACGTCCCACAATCTGGAAGCGAGCTTTGAGCGCATGTCCGTCAATGACCAGAATGACCCCTGTGATGGAAAGATATTGTATCCCAAGTTCAAGGTCTGCCTATCAGCTTTGCTATTATGAACATGCACTAAAATTTCCAGGTTGCTGCGTTGCCGGCGTCTCAATTGGGGACAATTGCCCCAAAACTCGGCTGGCGATAGGAGCGGTCCCGGTCCCAGTGGGGGGGGGGGGG
>JPJV01000295.1:0-34807 GCA_000750745.1 Pseudogymnoascus sp. VKM F-4281 (FW-2241)
GGGGGGGGGGGGGGTTAAACCATATTCCAAGCCAAGGGTTTGTTTACCAACTCATCAGTGGAGTTTGAGCCGCCTTTCAACGAACTAGGCTATCGCGTCTGCTCTCGATTATCGAAAAAGAACGCCAATGGAGAAAATAATCCCAGTGATGAGAACAAAACACATCCCAAGTCAAAAGTGTTTTTACCAACATCAACAAGAGAGATATCTTCTAATATCATCAGGCTATTGCATCTTCAGTCATACGACTGTCGAAAATCTCCATTTCCAGCCACTCAAACCTTCGCAAGATTGCACTGGAGAATCAAAGCGCTGTCTGGCAACAGTCCACCTCGGGTGCGCCAGTTGACTCTGAATCGCCGCCGCGAAATTCTGAGGCTAAACCACTTAGCTTGGAAGAGTCAGCTGAAGCTGAACAAGCGCTATCCCCAATACAAAACGAACCCGCTTTCCCCAAGCAATTCCATCTTGGAATCTTCGAAATTGGTCGGCCTCTAGGGAAAGGGAAGTTTAGGCGCGTGTACCTGGCAAGAGAAGCCAGTCCAACGGGAAGTTAAAATTTAATTCAGTCTCCGACATCCAAATATCCTTCAGCATTATGGCCATTCCCACTATAGGAAGCGAATATTCTTGATTTTTAGATTCGCCAGAAAAGGGGAGTTATATAAGCATCTTCCCGTGCCAGGGAAATAATTGGAATGGGTCCTGGTTGATCTATGACTTCTAATTCTACCTCGATTCTGCCACGAGCATGGCCAACTATCAAGATGCGCTCAAGAATTCCGGGAGTCATGGGAGGAGCAGACTATGATCAGGGACCGACATGCAAGGGGCATCCGCTAGGACTTGTCGCCCCGGAGTTTAGGGAGGAGATCTAAACGCCATCGCAGATCATCGGGGACTCATAGACGCCAGCGTGTCCGAATGTCTTTTTGAACTTACCAGTTGAGACACAGATGCGCAGTTGCCAAGGTCTCGGGCTAGATGTTGCACCGCGTGCCGCCAACGCCACGCGGGCCGCCTTGCGTACACTACTCAATGCCTATAATGCGGGCAAAGTTACCCCCGAGAAGACCTGGGTTGAGAGCTCCAACATAAGTATAATACCATTGCTATGTAAACCTATTTGATGTTTTCTATAGAGTAGCAAACTAAATATTATTATTCGCCTCCTTCTCCAACCTAAGCTAATATCTCTAATGGCGACGCCCTCGTCCACAACTGTCCTCGTAACCGGTGGTTCTGGTTTCATCGGATCCTATGTTATTCTCGCCCTTCTCTCAGAAGGCTACACAGTGCGAACCACCATTCGCAATCTCTCTCGCTCCGCCAGCGTCCTTGCCTCCCTCACAAACGGTGGCGCCACACCTACCTCTCTCTCGCGGCTCACCTTCTCCGCAGCCTCCCTCGACCAGGACGATGGTTGGGACGAGGCAGTGAAGGGCTGCACGTATGTGCACCACATCGCGTCGCCCTTTCCCGCCGAGGTGCCCGCTAACGAAGACGACCTCATCATCCCCGCCCGAGAGGGCACTATGCGCGTTCTCAAAGCCGCGGCGGCGGCAGGCGTGAAGCGGGTTGTGTTGACGAGCAGCTTCGGAGCTGTGGAGTACGGGCATGCGCCACGGGCGGAGGCATTTACAGAGGAGGACTGGACGATCTTGGATGGCGCTGTGAAGGTCCCGCCGTATATGAAGTCGAAGACCGTTGCTGAGAGAGCGGCGTGGGCGTTTGTGGAATCTGATGCCAATAGCGGGAAGATGGAGCTCGTGACTGTGCTTCCGTTGCTAGTGGCTGGCCCGGCACTGGGGAAAGAGATATCGATGTCTTTGCAGGTCGTTAAGAAGCTTATGGATGGCAGCATGCCTGGTTGTCCGAACCTGTACTTCGCAATCGTCGATGTCCGTGACGTTGCATCGCTGCATCTTCTCTCCATGACGAAGCCAGAGGCTGCGAATCAGCGCTTCCTTGCTGCAGGCAGCGATGCCGCTTTCTCCATGCTTCAGCTAGGCCAAATTATCAAGGAGAAGAGACCACAGAACGCGAAGAAAGTCCCGTCTTTCCAGATTCCGAATTTCTTAGTTCATTGCCTTGCATTTTTTGATAAGCCAGTTCGGGTAATTCTCCCGGATTTAGGGAAGATAAGAAAAGGCAGCAATAAAAAGGCTCGTGAAACGCTTGGGTGGGAGCCTCGCGGGACGGAGGAGAGCATCTTGGATACGGCCGATAGTTTGGTGAAGTACGGGCTGGTTTGATGGAGCTATGAGGAGAACATTGTACATATAACTTGAATGATTATAACTAGACTATATTAGTATTTATTTGTGTAGATACTCTTGCGTGAGGTCAAGAGATGTGGAACTTCCAAAAGGGGACCTGCAGTACAAACAGATAAAAGCCGTGTAATTATCTGGATCTGTGGCACAGACAGAACGCAGACGGAATAATTAACGGTTTACTTGGTATTCATGGCATGTTAATCTTTCTACAATCGTATCTTCAAAGGGAATCTTTGACTGCACCGTAAAAGCCCTGCCATATGAAAAACCGCAGCATTATTTGCATGTCATGATATATATTCGATATATTTACACGACTTAAATGAAATATAGCACAAGAAACGATGCCGCCAGCGAATGTGCCCAAAATACAGGTTATTCACGGCAATAGTTCAAAAACATAGATATACACCCTCCTCTGGAGACACGCATAATGCCGAACTGACGAGAACGATGAACCCAGAATAAGATACACTATTCTACAGAGCTGCGTTTGTTGCGCCGTATAAAATATATCCACCATAAACATCATGATGGAAGCCAGACTAGCCCTCTACGCCGATACCTACACATATATCCTCACACAAAATCTAACCTTACAAGACCTCGCCGACGATCTTCGCCGCCTCGCGATACGTCTTGAGCAGCCTCTCGCACTTCTCGCGCTCCTTCTTGACGGCGTCATCTTCGTAGAGGAGCTCCTCGAACATGTCCTCGCGGTATAGCTCGCTAACTAAGCGGTTCTGGACTACGTCCTTGGAGTGGTTGACCAGGAGGTGCATTACGGCTTTGGGGACTTGATCGGCGATGGACTCGCGCACAATGTCAAAGTAGGATGAGATGAGCGCGCGGATAAGCTCAGTCTCCATAGCTTCTCTGTCTGTGAGCGCTGGCTCTGTGTTGTTACCCTATGCAAAGTTAGTGCCTGAGGCCACATTGTTGAGAAATGATGACTTACGAATGGGGAGCTATAATCATATTCTCTAGCGTAATCCTCGTCGCGCGTTTGTTGAGCTGGGCTGCGGTGTGTGTTCCGCTCTTCCTGTCTCCTGATGCTCTGTGTAATGCTCGGCTCAGCGCTCTGGCTGACGTGACGGCCGAGATTTGGATTCTGCGCCGACGACGCAGCTTGTCCAACACCTGGTCCACCGCCTGGCGCACCGTCCTTCCCAAAGAAGTAGTTGAGAAAAGAGTCTTTCGGGTTGTTAGCCTGCGCACCGAATCGTGTCGGGGAGGTGGCGCGCTGCCCAATGCGCTCAGCGATGCTGGAGGTCCCGTTCTGGCGGACATGAGGAGAGGCACTGCGTCCGGACTTATGCATTTTTGAGCGATGCGGTAGGCCCTCAGCTTTCTCCGTTGCTTCATCTTCTTCCTCGTGGCCGTCAACCCCATTTGTGGCGGTCAGTTCCTTTTGGCGTCTCTTCTCGCGCCTCTCACGCTCCTCCAAGAGAAGCTTCTTCTTCTCGTTCTCTTGCTTCTTGGTGACGACGTGGCTCATGGCTGCCGCCGCACCAAGGAAGTTCGGGTGATTGGTGTTAATATATGCTCGCTGAATAGAGATAAGAGATTCGACATAGTTTGACGCTGGGCCTAAGCGCTCTCGGAGCAGATCAGACACAACTTCAATAAGCTTGCCCTGTAACCTGGGGAAGCGAGTCAGCTCCGTAGAGCCGCATGTATGGCAAATCTTGATGAGTTCTTCATAGACAAGCTCGACGCAACGTTGGCTGGGAATTTCCAACAGCTTGATCTGCGGCTTGACCAGGAGGTCAAATGCGAGCTCAGGGACGAACAGGCTAGGCCTTGGTCCCGTAGAGTTTCTAATGGCAGTTCGGATATCTAATGCAGACAAATTCGTGGTCGGGTCTATCGTCTCGAGAGAATTTCCGAAAACAGAGTTGAAAATATAATATATCCTAGCTCCACCACAAAGCTCTTTGGTTGATATTTCGGTCGACGTACCGTCAATAGACGATATGAAAGAAGACGCAAACCTTGTCATCAGTTGCAGGATTAGCGAACCTCTATGTTCTTTGCCGTTAAAATGCATATCCCCATAGCTCGCTAGTTCTTGCTGGGTTTGGCCCATCAGGGTGTTCAGTCTAGCTTTGATATCTGGAAGACGTTCACGGATGTGAGCCATCAACGTCGTATTGAGGCTCTTGGCTAAGAATTGGGTGCCGCATCTGTTCGCCATATTTCTGTAAGCCGGATGATGCTTGAAGAAGTCGGACTCGGACTTCAAGGCCTCTGCTAGCGTCTTATTCCCCTGGATGTCTTGTTGCGATCGGTTCACAACTCCAATAAAGCCAAGCTTGAGCGGGTATACTCGTCCCGATAAGATATCCAACGCATTTGTTCCATGGTCCATGAGGTCAATCTTCGTGAGAACACCAATGGTTCTTCGGCCGAGGGGATCGACATGTCGCGCCAGCTTCAAGGCCTCGGAGTTAACAATATCAACATTCGCAGGAGAGACAGCAAGAATAATGCTGTTTGGCTTCGCGATATACTCGGAGATAAGGTTTCGTGTTTGTTTCTCGATGTCGCTGGGTTGGTCGCCAATAGGCACCTGTGCACGCACATAAGTCAGTTTCTGTTCCTGTAACAAACGCCCGATATCCTTACCTTGGTGAGACCTGGGAGATCAACAAGAGTCAAGCTCAACACATGTGGAGAGTATATCTTCAAATTGATGGGTTGTCTGTTGATACCCTTGTTGTTACCGGCAATCCTCGCCGTCTCATTCTCGATCTCACGTTTCACATCTTGGAAGTTCGTGAACTGGCGCCCTGGGATGTGATGGAATTCCCCCCATTCGCCCTGTGCCTCGACGCTGGCGGCTGTATGGGGTACATGTACTTCGCTTCCTTCAGGTGCGTCATTGTCGCCAGGGACGTTGATAAGTTGCAGAATGAGGGGTCTTCGAGTAACTATGCCGCTGCCTCGAGGCAAAAAGTCCCTTCCGACGATATTCTCCAACACAGACGATTTGCCGGAGGATTGGGAGCCAACGACGACCTGGGCAAGCTGTTAGCAGGGGAAAATATTTGCGGCGAGTTGTCGCAAAGTGGTGGCGTCTCACGATTTGTGGGAGGTCGAGGGAGTCATTGCCGATAGTGTTGAAGACCAGATCCTGGAGCTTGTTGACTATCCCAAGCAAGTTCTCGCCGAGAGATGCCATCTTTGTTGACGTTGCTGTTTAGATGGGTTGTTGAACCTGGTTCAGCGCGTCGGCAAACGACGACACTTGTCTCACATGCGACTAATCGCCAGCCAACGTCAATGATGAGGCTCGAGTCTTGGGCAAAGAATAGCTCGGTCTTCTAGGGATGTCAATGCCGTGGTGGCAGACTTCACGTTCGGGGTATGAAGCGACTGCGACTGTTTACCCAATCTTGGCCGGACAATTTGCAAGGTTTCGCGATCGAGCATCAGGCAGGTTGCCTCCTAGCCGCCAAGTCTTGTGTTCCCGGTTTGAGAAAACGACGTCACGTGACATTATGGACGGGCCGAAGAGTTACCGTCAAGAGTTAAAAGACATTATATCCTATAACGTGGTTGTACACCGAGTCGATCATGACACCGAGTCGATCACTTGGTATCATCACACCAAAATTTATATGTAAAGGTACCTTGTCACGTTTTGTCAGAAGTACCACTACATATAAATTTTGGTGTGATGATACCAAGTGATCGACTCGGTGTCATGATCGACTCGGTGTACAACCACGTTATACTTTCTTTATAATTCAAAAAAGGACGCTGCAATGCTTTGGCGGAAAGTATACGTGGTATGACTACAAAATATACGTGACAAATATACATTCAATACCCGGTAATCTCAGATAGGATGGCAGTTATATAACTTTGTGCAATAAATGAAGGCATTATCACGTGCAAATCAGTACACACCCAACTGGATAATGACAAAATGGACCTATAGAATCTTTTTGGCCAGCTACACCGACTTAGACAGAACTTTTCACTTCTCGTCAAGCTGTACATAGTTTGAAGGGAAAAGTCCGGACTTCCCGTTAAGGTGGCCAAACCACCAATCTTCGTCAGGGAATTCCTATAACGCGTTAGTAGTGTCAATGATAACTGGTTGTTAAGACTCACCAGGTCTGTAATCTTCGCATCTTCTTCAAAGCTCAACTCATTGTCCTCGGCAGCCTCGTAGTCGTAAATGGCAGTGGCAGTAGGTCCGGAGCTAGACGGCTCTGGAGCTTTAGTCTCCTCAGGAGCGGAGGGCCTTGAAGGTGCGGCTGGAGCAGGCTCGTCGTCCTCGACCAGTTCAACGTAGTTGCTAGGGAACAATCCGCTCTCGCCCTTAGAGTTTGTGCCCATCCACCAATCATCATCCACCATGTCAATTTCAGTGACGTATTCTCCTTCCAACAGCTCAATCTCGTTATCCTCTGCTTTCTCATAGTCGTACTGCGCGATTGCGCGCTTCCCACCCTGTTGGGAGCTCTGTACTGCGGCAACTGCGGCTCCACCGAGTGCAGCTCCAGCGACAGCAGCACCAACAGCACGGGCTGGGTCTTGGCCTCTAGGCTCGTCAGGCAATTCCGATTCACGGGGAACTTCTTTCTCGAGCGAGCGAACTGGCATCGAGGGTGCGTGATGACGCTCCTCTGGAGCCTGAATATGTGGTTCGCTGCCTCGTGAAACGGGCATGGCAATTCTCACAGGAGACTCGTCCCGTTCAGGAGTTGGTGGAGTTGGGCTACGTGCCACGTGTGGTGGCGAAGGGATGTTGTGGCGGCCCCTATCATTTTCGTCTTCCTCGGCGGCGGCTGGCCTAGATGGCAGCCTAGGCATGGATACGCCTCCAGTAGGTCTAGTCGCGGATGGCACAGGTGGTGGAGAAGCGTCTCTCTCTCCCGTGGATGGAACACCCATTGGTGCCGCGCCCTTGAACCTATCCTTAAGTGCGCCAATTCCCCCAGCCGGGGCCGATGGCGCCTCTTCTTCGTCCCGGCCGTGATCATGCTCTTGCTCGCCAGTCCGCTGCTGTTCCAAGTCGCTAGCTGCGGATTTTCCAGTGGTTGTGGTGGCGATAGCAACTGGTGCCCATGATTTCCCCTTGTACCCGCTCTTCCATTCCCCACCACCACTCGCTTGGCTAGTAACAGGCTCAGCAGGGACATGCGTTTCTGTTGTGCCACTTGTGCCGCGCTCCTTGGCTTTTTTTTCTGCCCAGATTTGAGCTGGAGTCTTTCCGCCCTCATCTGCAAATGTACGACTTGCGGCTCCTACAGGGGCGGGAGCAGCATTAGCCGGTGCCGCCGAGTGCAAACCAAAAGATCCTGGTGTTGGCGCTTTCGTCCCTGCAAAATTTGAAGGTAGCTTATTAGCTACTTTGGGTTTCGGGAGCGATGTCAAACGCTCGGACTGCTGGAAGGCGGAGGAGCGCTCTGATAAGGACTTGGGTTCCTCGCTTTCCTCTCCAGTAGTAGACGGTTTTACAGGTGCGGGAGAAGTATGGCGCACAGGCTCATCGGCAGGCTTCTGGGCCTTTGCCCTTATGGCAGCTATGTCAACCTTGCCCACTGGCTCGTATGCGCCCTTGACCGTTGTGGGGCGGTCATCCTCCACCTTCTTTGCTTTGGCGCGGATTGCAGCAATGTCAACCTTTCCAATCGGCTGATACCCGCCTTTCACGACGTCGTCAGAGCCAGCATCGGGCTGTTGTTGGGCATTGTTGAATCTCGAAGGCTCTTGCTTCTGTTTGGTAAGTTCGGCCATGTTGACCTTTGTTGGTTGATAAGCCGATGGCACTTTTTCGATCTGTGACCTGCTGACCTGAGGCGCATCTGCGCCCCATCCGTCTTCATCCACGTTGCTGTCTCGGCCAGTTTTTCTTGAGGCTGCGCCCCCCAAAGGGTTGTAGGACGACCCGGCGCCGCTCTGTGTGGGAGTGAATACGGGCTTCGACGCGACCGCTGGATTTGGTGCCGCGGCAGGAGCAGCTGAAGCACTTCCTGCTGAATATTTTGAGCCAGAAGCATCAGCGACCTTCTGAACTATGCCTTCTGGGGTGAGGTCTCGGTCTGATCGTGCGGTAACCTGGACATGGTATCCCTGCAAGATATTAGCGCATGCTACCAAAAGCAGCAAATTGCACATACGTGTAGTATCTTGGAAACTGCAGCTAGATGGCTAGTAAAGTATCCCTTTGTTCTTTCGGGGACTCCTTCGCCGCACTATGGACTCAGTCAGTGGTCTGTATCATAGGGATGATGTTGAATTCGCATACCCATCCTATGAGGACAGATTTTGGTAGCGCAGTGTTCGAGTCCTTCACTTTCACGAACGCAAACTGTATCCGGCCCTCGGAGAATTCCTCGATGAGATCTTGAAGTTCGCCCTCTATTTACGTTATGTCAGCAAGAAGCAATCTAAGACAGTCCCGGAACTCCCCAAGCTTACCTCCAGTGTCCTGGACTTTCAACACACTTTCCTTCGAGCCGGAATCCTGCTGAAAGGCATTCACGAGAGGCGCAGATACTGAGAAGATTGCCCACTGCGCATAAGTTGGGGAGTTCGCAGCGGCTCCGGATGGAGGGGGTGCCTGGACGACGCCTTGGTAACTGGACCGGATCGATGGGCCATTGGTCGACGTATTCAGCGAAGCCATAATTTGAATAAGAGGTCTGATGTGATAGCCGTCGAGGCTACGAGAGATAAGGGAATAGAAAGGCTTCGTGGATGAGATGTAGGATGTAACAATATAAGAATGGTTTTGTTTTGGGAAGTTTGGAAGTATGGAAGTTCTGCCTCGTTGGGGCCCTGATGTCTCTCGTACCAACTCCGTCACAGCGATGATGCTAAGAGGGGCCGTTCGGATTGCAGCTGACGAACAGCCTAGCCGGAACAGTACTAGCGTGCGGCGAACGGCAAAGTTCACTTCTAGATCCAAAAGTAACTCGAAAGGTACAGTACAAGCAAGGTGTAGATTAGATAGCCTCAGGTGCTTTTGGTCCGCCTCACTTCGAGAAAAAGCCTCCATACGCCCCAGATACACCATACCATACTCTCTCTCTGCCTTATATCCTCTGCTTCACTCTGGATTCCTCCCTTCACTCCTCTTTCCTCTCCTCTTCTTCTCTTTCTACTCAAACCTTCACAATCCCCATCTTTCTCTCCACAATCTTACTTACATAGAAGATTACACGCGTCGGTCCGTTTCCTATTGGTACTCCTGTTGTCTTCTCTCGCTATATATATCTCTCTTTCTGTGCCTTCAGGACGGTATCGCCCAGTGTCACCAGCTCTCTCGGTCTCAGACAACCCCATAGGACTGCTCCATGCGAAACCAAAGCCGCACTTGTGGAATTTGTAACCATTTCGCTGGTTAATATTCCCTTGACAAGTCGCTTCCGTTATTTCCTCTGCATCCACCATCGCCAACGTGGAGGGAGTACCCTTCTCTCATGGTTATTCTTTCCCCATCACATCCGGATCTGGCAGGCGCGAGGAAATCAAGATAACTCACCCACGCAGTACCCAGGAACCAGGCACTATTGCACATTATTTGCGCGACTGGGTGGTTACCAGTGCCATATAACCGACAATGTCAGCCCAGGACGGTATAGATGACGGCGACCTGTCGGATGTTTCGATGTCAGCAGAGACAGAGGATTCGGATTCAACCGACGATGAAGCAGCGGATGCGCCTCATCCCGAACCCCCTAAACACGACTCGACCCCTCAAAGCCCGATTTCTGACTCGTTGGGGATCAACTCGCGGAAACGCAAAGTCCCATTCGACAAAAGTGACTCTCCAAAGGACATACCACAGGGAAATAGGGCACCTGGCCATACAAAGCGTGTCAAATTGGAATTATCCCCAGATGCGGCTCTTGGAAGCATTCGGACCCCAGAAGGCCGGTTACCATTTGATAGGTCTCTGTTACCCGCAGAAATTTGGCATCAAGTCTTTACTTTTGCATCGCCAAGAACTCTAGGTCGCTTGTTGCGCGTCAACAAGATATTTAGAGCATATCTTGATCCTCAGTCTCCAGCAAGTACTTCTGTTATTGCTTCTTTGTCCCGCAGTGTAGTTCCACTGCGTCAACCAGAAGTTATCTGGCAGGCATCAAGGAGATTATTTCGTCCTTGGATGCCCAATCCTTTGAATGAGATGTCGGAACTTGGCATGTGGAAACTTTCCTGTAATTTCGTTTGCGACTTCTGTGATAAACGGCAAAATCCGGTTTCTTCTATATCTCCAGATCAGTGGCATTCTGGTCCTGGTGAGGCTGGCGTTCGTCCTATCTGGGCATTTGCCATTCGTGCTTGTGGGCCTTGTTTGCATCTCCGAACCATCAAGGTAGATGACAATTTTTTCTTTTCTTTTCTTTTATTCCCAAGCTTGCACTAATCCCCGGTCAGGAAATTGATCTCCTCCTATCCTCGTCGGTGCCATCACCGCTTATGGCCGCACTCCCCTTCATATTTCTCACCGCTGAGCTTGATGTTGTTGCATCAACAAGCTTACAGCAAGGCCAACCACCTGCAAACATACAATACGGCAAATATTTCTACAAACCTCATGTTGAGGACATCAGACAAGAATTTTTCAAAGTGAAAGCTTTGGGCTCAGGAACTGCCGAGGAATGGATTAAAGGACTTGAAACCCGTGGAAAGGACAAAAGGCTCGATTTAGTGCGATGGGAAAGGTGGGAATCTTCTGGAGGCCTACAGCGTATGCGCAGCAAGGAGCAGATGGAAGTCAACGGAACTACCGGAAAAATCGACCTTCGACTGCCTGCGGCCCTACCTATGCAGCCTGACGGCCACCCCAGCCGCGGCCCACCTGGGCTTTCAAAGATCCCGGCCGTTTCCAAGGAGCATCCTTCGAATACTCCATTTCCCAAGCATCCTCTTCCGCAGGTGCTTCAATTCCGTAAGCTATACCAAGTGTAAATTGTAAGTGTCTTCTAACATAAGTTCCAACAGCAAATTTACCACAGCGATTCGAATCCCCTACGCAAATTGGATTTGGCCCATTCACACGTCCCTTTCCTTCCCAAACAAGGCACGAACGAACGAAAGAAGAAGTCGACAAGTTGAAAGCGGCTAGACGAGCCGAGATAGAGCGCCGTTGTTTATTACTTGAACCCCCGATTACTGCAAATGTATTGGCGCACATGACTTCTTTTCAGGCAGCTCTTCAGATCATTAAACCTTTTGACGATAACGCATGGGAGATGCTTAAGCCAAGGTTGCTATCTCAACATGCTGATGCCCAGCAACGAGAAAACGACCGCGTGGCACTTACTCGAGCTGTTCAAGTGAAATTAGACGAGAGATTATACCAAGATGGGCAAGCAAGGGAAGCCAAGGAATTTGTCGACCATGGATGGGAAGATGCGCAAAGTATAGTCAGAGCTCGTACTGGTGCTTACGCCGATGAAATCATCCGGGATGGCTGGGCATTTGGTAAGAAGGTCAATAAGGAAACCAGCCCAAGGTTTGCTGCCGAAGTTCTACTCTATGTCCGCAAGAGGTTTTATGCCGAAATTGCCAAAGAAGATGCACAATCCAAGGCCACTGGACAAGAATTGCAAGCGGATTCGCCAAGTGAACCTGCATCTAGGAAACTCAGCCTTGAGAACATGAGATGGGTGTTTGATATGAAAATCAAACCACATACAGAGCAATATCGTAAGGAACTTTTTCTCTGCAATGGATGCGAAAATTACAAATGGTACGCATTTGAGGGGGTCTGCCAACATTACGCTTCAAAGCATACCAGCGATCTTAGTTCCGGCAGTATCGTTGTTCACTGGAAAGCCGAGTGGCCCGAAGAGCCTCCCTTCAATCCAGAACCACACCTCGGAAAAGGTGCAGCTATACCTGCAACATCGTCTGTGGCTCCATATATCAATGGCGCATTAACTACACCTCCTGTATCGGCCCATGGTGGATATCAGACAGGGGCTGCTCCTATACCACCGAATCCACACAACTCGCAGGTTTTTTACAACTCTATTATACCAGGGCAATATGCGGATCCTCAGCATGGTTTGGATCAATATACCTCCCAGGGGCAAGCCACGTACGTTTCTCCGGATTCTTTTCAGCCCTATCCAGGGTTTCCAGGTCCACAATACCAGGCGCATCAAGAAGCCGCATACCAGCCTTATCCATATCCCAGTTTCGAGCCGCCATATTCCAGTGCTCCTCCTGTTGTATATGATGCGCCACAGGCAGCCCCTGCATATCAAGTTTCCAATTTCGAACCGCCACCCTCTATCCAGGCCCAATATTCTGTGCCTCCTGAAATTCCAAGCCATATCCCTCCGATCGTTTACAGAACTGAGGAGTACAAAGCGCAGCTGCAAGACGTTGCGCTTATTTCCAAGGGACTTTGGAACAGTACCTCCGGAGTTAAGGACATGCCTGGTAGTGTAAGGGTTTACACCATTCTCTACCACATTATACAGCGTTTCCGAGAAAAGTACACAGACGACCCGCCTTTAAAGATGCTTATTGATGGGCTCCAAAACAATAAGGACATGAGGCCGGTTCGCAATATCAATGGGCTTGCGTGCAAGACATGCACACTTGAAAAAGCAAATAGGCCTATCAACCCCCACACCGTATCTTCCAAAGGCACAAGCGCTGCAGACAGGAAGCTGTTCTCCTTTCCTCAGTTATTAAACCACTTTCAGTCAACTCACATTGAGAATCCGAAGGGAACTGCGCGTAACCTTGACTGGACCACGGACATGGTCGAGCTCCCGGACAAGAAGAAAATGAGGAACTTGCCCAATGCTAATGGCATGGACAATTATAAATTACAATTGATCAAAGAGGCTCTTCCAGACGCCTTCAAACCTGACACCCCCGAGCCTGAAGTAGAGCAGCCTCGGCCATACGACAGAGAGGTTTCCCGCGAAAATAGTTATGATCTTGCACCTTCCAAAGACAACCATGAGCGGTATTATACTATGCCTGCGCGAACGAGCCCATCGCCTTCACTAGAAACACGCCGTCAGCCTGTCCATGTGGTCAGTCAGCGTGGCGGTGCTTCACCTCGCATGGTGCCGGATCGCAACGGTAAGGCGGCTATGGGCTACAAACCGATTAAAGGAGAAATCTACCAAGATGACAACATCAGTGATTACTCGGCAGAACCCAGGCCCTACCCACAACTCGAAGAAGTTGGTCGGCGCTCTAGGAATGCTCGCACTCGAGTTGTCAGTCCAACTCTTAAAGATATCCCACTACGACCAGAGTACAACTACGAAGAAGCAAACCTCTTACCGCGCCTGATTGAGAAAGCGGGCATGGTCGCCAAGCCACCATCGCCTCGATATCAAGAGCGCTATGCAAGACGAGTTGGTGACAGCTACTACCGTGGTGAAGAATCAAATCCTTATGTCATGTATGATTACCCCAGAGAACCCGCAGTTGGTCAACAGCGGCCTAGACCAGACACTAGGGGTGCTGTTTCCGAGGATGGAGAGGTGAGAAATCAGTTGACGCCAGGTGAAAGCGTAGCCACAAAAGAGGTCTCCGCCGATACCAAAATTGCTGCAGACCAGTTTCTAGATAATATTCTGCCTGCAGGGACTGGAGAAGAGATCGCAACGAGTCCAAGCAAAGGCCAGCACCTAAACGTCGAGGATGCGAGGGCACAATGGGCACCTGACCGAAGAGAAGACAGCGTACAGCCATATATGGTAGAGCCAGTTCAAAGGGTCCAATATAGCACGCGCAACGAGGAATACCGGCGCTTTAATGGGCAAGCAGTAATGCGAAACAGATCGCTCTCGCCTCCACATACGCGACCGGTTCCTGAAACAGCAGGTGTGAGGCAGCCGCAGTACCCACCTTACGGATACGAGGACCAAATGGAAGCGCCCCGTCAGTATTATGCCACGCGCCGCACCTCTGATATGGTCGACCGTCGTTACGTAATGGATGATATGATATACCGCGACGAGCGCCCTGCGGACCCCGACGCCCATACTCGCAACAGCGCCCGCTACGTCAGCTATGGAAATCTTTGCTACGACGATGAGGTCCCCCGCTCCCACTCCCCGGTATATATCACCGATCGCCTCTCAGAGCACCGCCAATACCGCGCTTTGACACCCGGCGGAAGACACTACGCCCCACAGGACCCGATATATGAACCTCGCAGAGCACCACAGCAGCAGCAGGCCATGGGGCAGGTAGCCTACGAGCGCGTCCCCCGCCCAGAGTATTATCGCGTTTATCCCGACGAGCAGCCACGGCGACACCCGGGAGAACCACGGATAGAGTATGTACGTGCAGACGCACAGGGGGAATATGTCGTGCAGCGGCCACCTCTACGTAGAGAGCAGGAGCCTATGTACACGTATGAAAGCGCGCCACGCTATGAGGAGGTGCCGCAGAGGTACGAGGGGGTGAATAGATATGATGAGCCGCCGCCGCCGCGTCATCAGCGACAGCCGGTGTATGAAGAAACACCACAGAGGCCGGCATATGAGCGTGCTGGTCCCGGTGTGGCACCCACCACCGTCGCGGGGGTGTCGAGAAATGATCCGGCGTACTATGAAGAGTATGACCCGCGTCATCCGGCACCACCGCCGGAAGTGTCGCAAAGGCCGCTGAGATATGAGTAATTGCTCGCCTAGTAGCCATATACGTTTGGGAAGGGTTCGATTTAGTTCCGATCCTTCTCTCTTTTTTCTTTTTTTTTGGGGCGCGCGAGTTGAAAACGGCGCTGCATGTGGCAATCGGTTGTACGATTCGCGGTGGGAAATGGAAAATTCGGAAAGATACTTCTAGTTATCTTACTAGACTGTACAGTACTTTTTTTTCTTCTTTTCGTCTTCTTCTTGGGTGGTTGTTTTTTTGGGACGTTTTGATAGGGGATGATTCAAAAATAAGGGGTTGATTTTGGTGTAGTACCTGTACGAGTATATTTCTGGAAAAAAAGGAGTGCAGGCGGAGTACAGCAAGAGAAAGCAGGCAGGCGCGTTTGAGGATTCTGGTGAATATAATTTGAGGATACTGTGCTGAGTTATAGCTCTATGATAATACCAAAGGAATGTCTAATTCGTTCTTCATGTCTCTGACCCTCGCTCTCCATTAATACCACTAAATCGAAGTTACCGAATCACTCAATAGCGACTGACATGTCTAGAGTCTCCAATCCCCTTGCCACTACCGACCCAAATCCAAAAGTGGGAAGAGCAAAACACTGGGGAAAAAAGGGGGTGCATGTGATATCGCACGTGCCTCCACAGTACAACCTCGGTCGTACCATTACAGCTCAGTCTGCCCTATAACGAGCCCAGGTATAACATTTTGAATATGGCAAACTCGGATACAACACTCCTTCCTTACCAGAACCTCACCCCAGCCCCAGACAATGTTTGGTTTGGTGGTATGGGAAGGGGACAGAGGACAGGGGACGGATTTTCGCTAGAGTAAACTCCGCCACGGGATGGGGTTGTGGATTGGGATTGCAGCAAGGTAGGGATGGGTAGTGGATATTTTAGAGTGCGGTGTTAGTCTCCCCTTATGCGCGGCGAGGAAGAGGAGCAGCCTGGTGGGGTGGGAGATATGCACGCGTGGTGCTCCGGGAGCAGGATGTGTGTTTGTGGAGGGAGGGATTTATGGACGCCTGTTTATAGAATACTGTGCCATAGCCAATAGGCTAACGTTTAAATCTCTGGGTAAATAACACATTGATAGGTGTTTAATATACCGCTGGGTATAAATTCTAGGCAGTCAATAGATGTGATATCCAACGTTCTCTGGTCCATTTCACAGGATAACACAAACGGATTCAGCCGGTCCGGCCATTCTATAGTATCCATGAAATCAATCAAGCGGCTGTACTTTTATTTTGTGACCAAAAAGAAGTGAATAATATTATGCCACTCACCCCCATTATACAAATAAATGCGCTCCGCAGATTTATGTAAGCTAACTAACAAACAACACAAGAAAATTGGGGAGGTCTAGTGTAGGTTGTTCCATATATACAGCGAGCGCTCTTCTGCTCCTATCCTTCTCTTTATATTCCCCTCCGGCTCTCACGTCGTAGATTTCCGTTCGAAGCGTAGCGAACTCCCGTTTCGCGACTCATCCATTCGTGCCCATTCTCTCTAGACTCTAGATCATCGTCATTCAGCCTCGCAACACAGTGCATCTGTATCGTAGCATAGAGAATCTACAAGTAGATGTAGCACATAAACTCGCCCTGGGTATCCATCACCTCGCCAATCGTGGCGCTCTTGCCAGTAGCACCCATATCCATCCAGTCATTGAGAGTGCCAAGCGGCAACGGTGGGTCATTGAAGAGGTGGATGCTTCCTGCAATGGCGTTCTGGCGCGTCTTTAAGTCCTGGTTTTGCCAGATCCACCATGTGCGATCGATCTGTCCGTGGTGCAGCCAGAACATGGGGTCTCCTGGCGAGACGAAGAAATCTCCACCAGGGTCGCCGCCAATAGTATAGTGGCCGCCGGCGTGGACGCCAAAGAAGCCATCACGGAAGGGTACTCCGTCAACGACACCCTGCATGGTGTCCTGGAAGGGGCCGATGGCCTTGTTTTTGGCGATCAGGTCGGTGATACTGGCATCAGTGAGCCATTGGGATGAGACCCACTGGCTGACATCGCGGGAGAGGCAGCGGGGCGCGTAGCTAAGGAAGCCAGGGTCAGGGACCTGGGCAGCATCCGAGGTTGGGGCCAATGGGGCAATATTAACGGTCCAGTTCTTGAAGGGACCGGTCTTGACGCAGCCGCCACCGGGTCCGGGAGGGATGCAGTTCACGCCATCGGGAAGAGCAGCGGTGCAGTTGTGTGCGGCGAAAACGCCGTTGCCACCCAGAGAATACTCTGAGCCATCAAAGTAGGCCGAGCTGAGGGGGTCGGAAGCGGATTTACCCCAGTTCCAGTACTATGGGGTATTAAGAAAGTGTATAATAATATTAAGGCTGAGGGGCTTACGGGTTGGTGTCCCTTGTAACCGCACTCATTGCGAAGTGCTTGCTCGTAGTTCCACACGAAAAGTCTATGCCACGCGAGGAAGTTGGCCTAAACGTAGTGTGAGTAAAATCATTTGGCGTTGGGATGTGGTGTCAATGGGGTGACTTACAGTGGCGTGGATACTCATGGTGCTGTTGACGTGATGCGCAACAAAGTCATCATATCTGTTCTTGGCACCGGCCGCAAATCCCTCTGGTGATTGGGAGGGCTTGGTAGCTAGACAAAGCACCGCATTGGTATACGCCTTCCTCTCCGAGTTTGACATTGTCGACCTGCAATTGTCTCAGCTACGGGTTCGATTGTAAAATAATGACGGGAGGGGACCAGCATACCATTCTCTGCGAACGACAGCAGTGCGCAGTGAGCACTTCTTGGTGTCATGGCCAGCGCCACTCATGAGCTGGTCGACGGCCACATTAACCAATCCCAAGCCGGCGAGGATATCACTTCCGAAGGTTGGGTCAGGGCGCCATTTAGATGTCGGCCAAGTGGCAGACGCAGTGCTGGTGAGCAGCACAGCGCACGTGGCGAGATCGAAGCGCATCGTGGCGGATGGGGATGCACACGCGCAAAAGAAGTGAAGAGGAGAAGAGGTGAATGGAGAGAAGACAGACAAAGGTGAGGGAAGGAACCGCGGCTGTGATGGCTGGTGCACTTGGAAAGGATCTGCTCAACGGAGGGGATACGACACCTATTTGAACTTAAACGTCAGGGTGGCAGCTGGGCCATGGAGATAATCTCTTGATCTTTTGGAGTAATTGACAAAGCTCCCGGGGGAGTGGGGTGGGCTTGAGTTCGGGGCAATAGCGGGCTTCCATAAGTTCACAAGGGCCAGGAACAGCCTTGCTTGTTTGGGCTATGTTGTTGTTGGAGTGGAGAGAGATGGGTTAGAGTGGGTTTTGCAGAACGGGGTTTCCACGAGGTCGAGGAGTCTGCAGTAATACCTTGTATGCATGCAGCTGAGATTGAGCCAGAGCGGAGGGAACGACGAAATGGATCCATCACGGCGTTGCGACACTCAGTACAATGGCATCGCTGGCGGCTTTTTTTTTTGTTTATTGAGAACTTGCATATTTCACAGCCTAGATTGGCTTGTTTGGACGTGCGCTCAATTGGTCATGCCTCAAGACTTCTCCTAATTTGAGGTTAGTGGTGTTGATGGTGGTTATGGAGATTGTTAGTTGGTCTCGTTGTCGGAATGATCGCCAATTTCATTGTTGCAGCAGCATTCAGAGGGTTAGGGGCCACCCCTGCTTAGTCGAGGTTAGTGCGAATGCATGTAGAGTGAAGCCGAGAATTAAATAGTATATTTTTGTAATACTGCGCTTACTACTGTATTCCAATGTTAGCTCCAAGAACTACTAGTATACTCACTGCACGGAGCACTGTGGCTCTGGGCGGTGGATTGATTCTCTTATCTGACACTGCACGAGGAACCCTCTTCACGGCCATCAAGAGTCTCGGCTACGGCTCCAGAGCTGCAGACGATCAGTATCTGCTGTGGTTCTGTTCGGAGGCGGCATTGAGCCTAACGGCGACAAATATTTTCAATATTGCAGCCACGAATTTCTATGGCACTGAATGGCAATACCAGTGTTCCGTCTGCCGTACCATGCTTTACGCAGGGAACGATGTGCTTGGCGGCAGTTGGAGCATAAATCACTGCATAAGAAATGGAAGAAATGGAAGCGAAATGGACCTCCACAGCGCCATATGGCCGTATAATGTGAGTGTCGTGGTTGGATGGAAGAAACGTGGGGGGAGGCGGGACAAGGAAGATGCTAGGAAGATGCTAGGAAGGTGGCAGGCAGGAAGAGGGGCAAGAGGGGCAAGAGCGACGGCGATGGCATGATGGTACTTGCCTGTCGAACCACTCTTTAATTGGCCCCGCACCCTTGTACCTGTCCGACCCGTCCGCGCTGACAGGGACCACAGGAACGACAGGGACGACAAGGGACGACCCACGATATTACAATATGCTAATGCAAGTCCAGATTATGTATACCACGCTGTCACGACGAGGATACGATCCATCTCCGCGCCACCACCCGCCGCTGGCCTGCCATCTCCGAGCACGCTAGGATACCACGGCATGCGCCTCGTCCTCTCTTTGCTTTGGATGTATTCTGTTATACCAAAATATGAACTGCCTAAAGAAAACGCTCACTGCATGACCCGCCATCCAACGAGCATGCTTCCCACGAGAAGGCCGGCAGTGCCCAGCATGTCTTGCATTCCCTGCGCTTCTCGTGGTTGCCCCAATACGCAAACTTCAGCCGGGGGCGATGCGGTAGCCGATAGAGTGGACAATCTCGATCGTGGGCGCAATGTTGGACGCCTCAAGGGGCACAAAGGATGCATATCCACGTGGGCTTATAGTAGATATGAATGAGATACTCTACTGAGAAGGAGAGGCTGAACGCGGCTGATTAGCCTGTTTGCGACTCTATTTGGTTATTTTCTACTGCTATTGCTTTGTTTTCTGCCTCAATCCCCACAAACGAGCGGTCGAGCGGGAGGAGCTGCGTGCTGGATGATTGATCGGGGACATTTCGCCGTCTCTCACTGGGTTGGCATACTCCTCCCCTCGGCGGCGTCGGACTGTCAAATCAGCCAGCGCGAATGAGGCATGAACACTTCGCCCACGAACCAGTCGCTGCTCCAGCCGTGGAACTAGTTATTCCTGGACCGCTCCCCACCCCGCTCGACCCTACTCCTCACCACTCTTCCATGGAACCCTACCCCGGATAATACCTCGCTTCGCTATTGATACGAGAGGTTCCAGGCGGTTTTGACCTGGACGGGATTCACTGCGACAACATCTCCGCGCATGAAGCTTCGCTCTCCGGCCTATCCGCGACCATATGCTGGGGAGGTCGCGCAGTGAGGTGAGAAAATAGCGTCTGTGTTGTCGAGCTCCGCCAACTAGCAAAGAAAGCTATGGCAATGAAATTTGACTCCATTTTAGGGCTAAAATGGCGGCATGGAGCCGGAGTAGCCCTGCTGGTGCAAGCCTTGGCCACGCGTCGCTGGTCCCGATGTAATGGTGGAAGCCCTAAGCGTGCGCCTCGTCGGCAGGAGGTGACCGAAGTGTGTCCGCAGCAGGCGAACCGGGGCCCGTGGCAATCTCATAGTCTCGAGATCTGGTTGGGTTGCATCGCAGTTCGCAGTGCAGGGGCAACGCTTCTTGCCTTCTCACCAATCTACCTCGTAAACAGAGCCATACCTATAATGCTCCCAACTTCTCGCCAATCTTCTCTCCAAACCCCCGCGCCGCTGATAAAACGGTCCGCGTCGCGGCTGCGTATAGGAATAGCCTACACTTTTGACTATGTAAAACTCGCCCGCCGCTCAGCCACTACCAGTATTTGGCAATCTAAGTATGGTGGTAGAAGCACAACCCTCGGCCCCGCTGGCAATCGATTCGATAGATTACCCTTGGCGCACCGGAGGTGTGCAGAACGTGGGAGCCTAGGATGTCTGCCATGCATTCGTGTGGGAACGACCAGCTTGGAAGAAACGCCACGTCTGGAGAACACGGCATATGGAGCACTGAGATAGAGCCGGATTCCATGAACCCAGGATTAGATAACTTCTGGAGTGCGCTATTGACAGCAATGTTACTACAAATAATTCCACCCCCGATGTTAAGAGTCAAAAGAGCCATGGCCCTAAACAGCTGCCCGCGCCTGCCGCGCCGTCCCCTTTTCCACCTCCTATATTCTTTTCTCATTCTGAGCCGCTTTAAAGCTCTCACAAACCATTCCACTGTCTTCCCATGTCGTCCATTACAATCACTAATTTGCTCCTCTCCAAACAGGAGATAATAATCTCAGCCCACGCGCACCAAGACAATGGCTTTCTCCACCCGCTCATACATTGTTCACATTTCCCTCAAATACGACCTCTTAACAAACCCCACGCAGTTTTATTCCATCATTCCTACTCTACCTTTCCCAAAAGAGAGTGCCGACCGGAAGAATAGAGGGCAACGCGCATCGCACGGTCCCCTGACGAGAGGGAGTATGGTAGCCACGTGGTGGACGCATGGCTCGCCTATATTATATATTTATTTAAATTTGGGGGGTCGAGAGGAGTCGGATGGGTTGAAGGACTTTAGTTTCAATACCATATCTCTTTCGTGTTGTGTTGTAGGTTTTTTCTGTATGTCTGTGTACTTTAGTGCTGGGACCTGAAGAGGCAGCGCAGCGGTCGAACCGTCACCGCCAACTCACCCCCACCGTGGACTGTCCGCTGCACAACCATTGCCAAAGTTGAGCGACAAGTTTTTCCTTCTACCATCTTTTTATTTGCCGGACTTAGGAGGTCCGGAATTTCATTATTTTCAGATTGAAACTCGCGATTCGTGGATTACAAGGTTCGTAGGGAGGGGTTTCATCGCAGATATGCGTGTGTGGGATAATGAGTGTTACTTCTCGCATTGAACACGAGAATCAATGTCGGCGATAAAACTACATATATGTCTGTCTATTCTCTTCCCTCATCTCCAGCTCACGGTGTCTCTCTATCTGCCGCTCAAACGGCCAGTTCTAATCTCGCCCAGCAGCCTGATTACTTCCGACTTGCCTTGTCCATCTACGTCCGCGTAGGCAGCCCAACAGCGAAGTAATGGACAATAGACGATCCATGGAATACCCAAAATAGACTGGATAAGACTACTCGGGGGCGATCTTGGGCACGGCAAAATGGGTATCGATGGCCTGGGTTCTGTGCGTGTCGTGCTCTATGGCGGCAGTCGGTGTTGCTGAAAGATCGATAGGGGGGTAAAGGTTGGAGAGAGAAGAGGTGAGAGGCGGCACGGCAGATGGATAATGGGAGGAGAGTGGAAACATAAAAGTGAGGGGAGATGGGACCGAGACGGCTCGGCAGGTGGATAGAGAGAAAATGGTGGAAATATGGATGGACGTATGGATGAAGTGATGGAGGAGCGATCAGCACACGAAGAGGCGGGAGGGAGAATATAAAGATGCCAGAAGGTCCTTCTGTATCATCCCTCTCGTCCAGATTCTTCAGCTCGCCTCATATTATCTGTCGAGACAGGTATCTCTCCCTTCCATCTCCCTCCGTGCAGGCCCATCAGCTGGGCGTCGACATTAGACGAATCGCACTCGCCGATTCTTCATATCCCGATACCAGCTGTCATATATCAACACACGCGCACAGCATTCCCAGATCAAACAACAAAAATCTACGATACCACACAATCCTGGTGATTTTGGGGGGTCATGGTTTGCGTCGCTGCAGCGGAGCGACGCAAACCATGAAGAGACATTAAGCCTTCTGACTCAGCAACTCCACAACCTGCCACACGGGAAGATCGCAAGTCCGTCGGAGACCAAGACTTACAGTGGGTGTGACATCTGGACACTTCCGGACCGGCCGGGCACTACTTTGGAGTCGGCTTAGCATTTGCGAACTGAGCGTATCACGTGATTATGGTGGATTTTGCCGGAAATGAGAAGGATCGGACGGGCGGCGGAGTCTCACGGAGGTGCGCTCCTCCCAGCCGCCGTTCCTCCATTTTTTTTTCGCGTCACAATTTTCGGCCAAAAGTAGAAGTTGAGGAGATCCTTGCCTGAAGTGGGAGAGTTTAGCATGTGAATTCGCCTGGATTCGAATACGAAGTATGAAGTGGTCACTGCACAATGGTATATTTACACTCTAACACACGGAGGAATAAGGGTTCGTCTGAGGTCGCAGTGGGGATAACCCACGTCCCTCCCTTCCGAACGTCGCAAAACATCGCACGGTTGTGACGGGCAAACTATCCGCCTTCCCGAGGGAGACGAGAGGGGTAGACGGTGGGTAAGAAGAAACGTTGTTGGTGGCGGGAATGGACCTTTACCCGCTGATATCAGCCGCGACGGGTGATTTACTGCCAGAGTGAGGAGGCTCAGGGCGCAGGAGATAGAGTGGCGTGTGTGCGACATTGTAATCCCCACTGGGTATGTACTGTCGTGTGCCGCTATGGATGGTTATATGCGGTCTGTTGTGATACAACGACATGGGACGAGTCGAGGCTTTTCACGGCGACGATAGGGGAGAGAGGGTTCCACTACCATGTGCATATACGCACGTACCTCTCCCCTTCCATCTGACATCCCAGGCGTGGTCTGGAAGACAGTCTGAGCACATGCTTTTGTGGTCTTGTTAAGGCTTGACTCTGTCTGCATTCTCGATTCACAATTGTAGCGTGTTAATTGCCAACAGGGCTAGCATGTTTCCTTGCTGCACCGAAGTGCGCAAGCGGCGACTTGGCCCTAGACGAATGAGGCAGGCTGGCGAAACCCGGCCCGGCCTTCCCTCGGAGAGTTTTGGCCGTGTGCGGCGTGTGTGCGGAAACTCATGGTTTACGGGACAATGCTGTATCTTAGGCTTTGGTGTGGGTTGTTTACTGTGTTTATGGAAAGAGACTGGCGGGTGATATTGAGAAGGCCTCTCGTTCAGTTGGATATGAAGAACGGCGGCGGGTTGGGTTATGCTTACTTGGCACTCTATTCAGTGCCGTTGGGGGGGTCACATTCTGCCGGAAATATCAGACATTTGGAAGAAACGGAAGAATCAAACCCCTTATTTTAGATCTGCTTGGCTTCCACGGGGCTTGGGATGTTTGATCCTTGGTTGCGTGGTCAGGGACCTGTTCCCTGGGTGATGTCTGGCGTCCTGGGCGCAGCTGAAGAAAAAGTTGCATGCACCTTGTCCACCCGCCGTCATCCATAGTATCTATTGTTGGAAGCAAGCTAGCTGGCACCGTTGTCAGGCACATCCGATACTGTCTAACCGCATCTGGTCCCTGTCACTCATCGATTGCGGGTCCATATACCCCTGCCTATACTCTAAAACCCTTGCCACTACTATACACTCTATCCACACCCCTCAACGACAACCTTGCAGACAACTCACAAAAGCACGATTGGCCCAGAAGGGTCAAAAGAAGCGTAATAGCGGCCGGTAATTGATGCGATCATTGGATGATAAAACCCCTTGGTAGGGCTCAACAAGGGGAGGCGAGACTTTGTTTTACCCGCCACCAATAGCATAACGCTGAGAGCGACCGGTCATGGCTGTGGCATTTCTTAACAAATGCTCGCCTGGGTGTTGAGCCAGCAACGATGGCCGTGCACATACTGTCTGGTATGAGGTTTTCAAATAGCAACCCACAGGATGCGGGGCGGATGCTACGGTGTGGTGTTGGGTGCTGAAGAGGATTGTAAGTACGGTCTCGCCGGCTTATTTGATCGTGTGGTGGCGGAAATCTCGTCGACGGCGGCTGGGCATTGAGCTTCAATGTGTGCAAAGCAAGCGATGGAGCATTCGAGGCGTTGCGGTGCGGCTTCCTGGCGCGGCCCGAAGACCGTTTGTGAGCAGCCGCTGTGCAAATATGGTCCCCTGATTCCTCCTTCGCAACGCCACTCAATACGCTGGCTCTGGCGCTATTGTACGACAATTGTATGACGCTACCCCCATTTCCACCAGTCTCCGTCCTGCAATCTCGGGTCCCTCACCATGCCGAAGACACAAATCGACTCTCGCAACGCCTTATTTTGCATCGTGATGATCCCTTCTAAACAAGGCGACTTTGCCAACGTCACCTAGGCTTGCTCGTAACGGCTACAGAGATCATCGGCCCCAACATGTTGATCCCCGGCTGATCTCTCACACTTATCTCCCATTACTTCTCCTCAAGCAGCAACTGATCAACTCCCTCCACAGCCTGACCGCGATCAAAACTTAATCTGTGCCGATTGGACCCAGGGCTGTGCGCAGGGCAGGACCGGAAGGGATCGCCCGATTGGGGGGGGGTTGGCCGCCCCTGTCTAAAGTACGCTACGTTGATGTTGATGTGGAAAGTAGTGGTGGGGCAGCCATAAACAGTGTATACGGATGTACTCTACTGTGTGTTCAGTCAGTTCAAAAGTGCAGCGCGGTGCTTGCTCGGAGTATCGTGCGACAATGACGCCGTAGGTGTGTGGGTGGTATCTGGGGTGTGCGAGTTGAGACTCAAAGTGCCGCAGTGCAGTGCCAGATCTCGGTGTGCGAGGTCAAAGCATGAACACGCCAGAAATGTACTCTACCTTGAGCTATTGAAGACATTGGATTAGGTCTGTGAGAGCCAAACAAACGGACAGAGGAGGGCTTGTTCACGTATGTATTGCACAGACGAAGCTGGCTTCCCCACCGGCGTATTTTCGAACCACTCCAGAACGCCACACTCTTCTGTGTTTTCGTTCTGAAATCTTTTCCCCGCTGAAATACGATATTTCAAGGTGCGGTACGACGTTACGGTAGGCCCTCGAGCTAACTTCTTACTCTGCACTAAGGTTATGTCCATACTCCCATCCTCCCTCACCCCACACCCCCTGGTCCCTTCTTCAACCAGGCCCACGACCCTGGGCGCGGATCGGCACCGAGGCGGGACTGGCCTGCGCAAAGAAGGAAGGAAGGTGGTGGTGGTGTTGGTTGCGATGTTAGGGCCCTGCTACATTGTGCAGAGCGTACTCCAGCGCAGAAGAATGAGCCACGGTAGCATAGTACGTACATGTCATTCATACAGTCAATATTGTCCTCTTCCAGCTGAGGTCTGTGCGAAGACCATGCAATTCTGCATGCGTCTTTTGAAGGACTGTGGAGACGCATATATGTTCTCCAGATATCCGGCAAGACGCGCTACGCACAGAAGCAAGGGAAAACAGCACAGAGCGGAGGATAATATACGTGCGGCTGTTTATTGACGTTGACGAATCTTCCTGCACGAGCTTGACGCCTCTCGCCGTTCGCAGGCCGCTGTTGCGAATGCGAATGCGAATGCGATTGGAGTCTCGTACCACTGCAATTGCTGCTTGTTGACGACTACTTCCGAACGCAGAACAAGACTGAGAGGAGGATACACTCACTCCGGCTGCGCCACGAGGAAGGGTCTTGATTCCCACACTACAGGCTACATCTTCGACTCGCTCTTCTCCTCTCCTACTCCTCCGAACAACACCTGTGATGGAGTTCCCCACGCACCTTCTTGTCCGCCAGGCCGTCGGGGGTCCGCCGGGTCCGCCGACAGATTTCACGCAGAACAATGGACCCCAGATTTTGGCGGTGGTGGGATTCCTGATGGGCTTCGGGATGCTAGTTGTGCTGCTGAGGGTCTATGTGAGAGTATTTATGACGAAGACGATGGGGATGGATGATTATATCATGATTGTTGCACAGGTTAGTTTTTGGCGGTTGCTGTGGTGTCCTGGGGATTTTCACTCAAGTATAATATATGAGGGTCTGGGTTGACTGTTCGCTTAGGTATTGAGTGTCGGAGTAATGGTGTGCATGGTCAACGAGGTCGGGCTGGGCGTGGGCAGGCATGGTAATGATCCAGAGTACTTGAAGAACTTTCAACCGGTCATCAAGATAAGCTTCTTTCGGGGCCTGTTCCTCGTCACAGGAATCAGTCTCGTCAAAATCTCTGTCGGGCTGTTCCTACTCCGCATCGTGGAAGGGACAGTGTATAAGAGGGTTATCATCGGGACTATTGGTATGTGATGCTCCTCCTTTTCCACATTCCACATAGCCTCTAGTAACCAGGAGATCTGATTGCTTTGGCAAAGAAGCTAATATGCAATGGGAAACAATGGCAAAGCTAACATTACTTGCTATCCAGGTTTCCTCGTCGCCTTTACACTCGCATGCATTGGGACGCTCATATTCCAATGTATACCTGTCAGAGCCGCGTGGGATTTCCAACTACGACCTCATGCAAAATGCTTCAGCAACGACACATTCATGGCCATCGGGCTCTTCAATGGCGGTTTGTCTCAAACCAACCCACCAAACCTGATCCCATACTAACTCCCTCCGTAGCCGTCAATATTGCCACAGACGTTGCCTTCGCCCTTCTCCCCATTCCCATAATCTGGAAACTCAGCGTCAACCTCCGCACGAAAATATCGCTGATCTTCATCCTCAGCCTAGGCTTCATGGCCTGCGTCGCAGCCATCGTGCGCGAGGTCCTCCTCTCCACTTACTTTAAACAAGTGGAACCAACCTTCCACAACGAATACGCGCTATGGAACTACGCCGAGCTAAGCGTCGGCGTCATCGCGGCCTGCCTGCCTGCGCTGCGTCCGCTCTTCGCTTTCCTACTCGACAAGGCCAGCTCCACCTTTGCGTCGGGGCAGCCAGGACTGAGCACAAGGCGTAAGTACTACATGCAGAGCAACGATATCAATCTGTCGTCGGTGGGGAAGAATGGTGATAGCGAGGGCCAGCGAGGGGACGGACGGTACGGTGTGACTGTGTCGAGTAACGGCCGGGATTTTTATGAGGATCGCATGCCGAGGAGGCCGATGGGGAAGCTGGAGCAGAGTCTGACCGGGGATAGCGATGAAAATATTTTGCCGATCCAGGATGTGGATGTGAACGGACGGGGGAATAATCGCATTGTCAAGACAACAGAAGTGCGTGTTTCTTAAGCGACAGTCCGTTGCTTTCGTGGAGGGGGGTTGTATCATAGCTGCTACAGTGTTATCCTTATCCTAATGTACATGTCTGCCTTTTTCCGTGCTTGTTTTTGCTGTCTTCTTATTTCGAAGACGGCAAGTTTGGTTGGGTTTGATGGAAAGGATCTGGAATATTTTTAAATTCATACCCACATTGATTGCGAAAGGGAGGGGGGAGGAGGGACAAGACGAAGGCTCAGTATGTAAATAGGACCTCAAAAGCGGTGTTGTTGCGTACGGTAAGTATGCTGGTGGCGAAGCAGGAGAATATAGCTAATTCTCGACGCGCTCTTCTCCTATTTTGCTATCACTCTTTGTTATGGCTTTTCCAGCTCAATCTTAAACACCAGCGTTGTATTTTGCTCTGGCACCTGGTGAGTATCAATAAGATGTAAAAACCGCACAAAGGAACGAGTCCAAGTAGAGATGGTGTGATGGAGAGTAGTGAGTTCTATAATTCATAGGTGAAGGGTCCTGGGGTTTTTATAAACCTAGATCGCCCCCACACAGGTACGAGCACTTTCAAAATATTCTCTCTGTTTGTTCCTTGCATCCGTCTATAATAAGGCACGGTGCCTCTTCAAACTGGATCTGGTATGGCATGAACAGAACGATCCGCACCTACATTGTTCAGCAGGCTGTCAGCAAGCAGCAGGGACTTGGAAGAAGAATCACGCCGCTTGATGAATCTTGTTATAAATCCAGCCCCCAAGGTGCATTGCGTAGCAAGGCTGCTGAAAAACCTAATTACCCGTCCACTGGGTCCAATTAGGATAATTGACTTTTTTTTAGATAGACTTTCCAACGGTTAGATGTAACTTACTTAATTTTCACTACAGTAAGAAAGACGGCTATTATATCCATGGCACGGTAACGGTAGGGCATCTAGTAATCGGGTCAATTAATTAATTAGTCACCCATGTTAGGGGTATTGGCGGCAAGACGTGACTTGGGGGCGACTCGAGGGCGGCACCGAGGAACGACGGGCCAACTCTTGGCCCGTCGTTGGTGAGCCGTGGCCTTGGTGTTTAGGCCAAGGGATGACCAAACTGGAACAGGACGGCGGTCCGGGGAGAATTGGCTCCCAAGGTCCCCCCGATAGAACCGGTATGGCGGCCGTCCGTGCAGTCGGTGTTCGTGCGAGGGCTGCCCCAGCAGATCAGTTTCCTTTAGGCCCGGGCAGTTGACACTGGTGAGACGGCGAGTGTGAATTTGGTCGGAAAAGGAATGGTGGTGGGGGGTATTGGGTTGAGTTTTGGAGTTGGCGGGTTGGAGGGATGGGAAGGAGAAAGTAAGTTGGGAAGGACAAGGGCGGGTCGGGATGGAAGAGAGCGAGACGTGTCCGGAGCGGATAGTCTTGGTAAGAACGGGAAGGGAGAGGATGCCCATACCAGTCACGGAAGTATCAACTACGGACACAGGATAGGAAGGTACCACACCTAACACGTAACCACATTCATTCATGTATAGCCATCTATCCCCTAAATAATCCAATCCCCTACTCTTCCTCGTCCTCCTCAGCCACCTCAGCCTCCTCCTCGATTTCCTCCTCAAACGATGACCCAGGCACGTTGTACAGCCTCAGGATCTGCTTATTCGGGTCCTTAACTAGCACGTACTTGCCCTCGGGCTGCGCCATACACATGTCGGCGATAGTGCGGACGATACCCCAGCCGTTGGAGACGGAGAGGTTCATCTGCGCCGCGAAGTCGCGGGGCTTCCAGCCGATGACACCGAGGATCACGTGGCGGTCGTTGGACTTGGGGTTGGCACGGGAGACGAAACTGGGATGTGTTAGTGACTTGCTCTAATTTTTGACATGGGGGAGTGGAAATAGAAAAACATACCCAATCTTCATAACATCAGCGTTGGCGATGATGGACTGGACGGTCCAGCGAGCGAGCTTGCACGAGTTGTTCTTCATCTCGGTGGCGACAACGGCACCACGAGCCGAGACGAGCTTGGTGCGCCAGTCGAGGGCTCCACCGCTTCCCTGGGCCTTGTGGTCGAACTCGTTGAGGGCCTTGACGGTAACGTACTGGTCCTCTCCGCTGATGGCGTTCTTAGTGACGGCATCGAGCTCGGTACGGACAATCAGGTTGAGTGGCTCCTCGTCGGTGACGGCGAGGTCGAAGCGGCGGTACTTGTAGGCCTTGCTCGCGGGCGGGTCGGTCTCCTCGGCGGCGTTGTAGAAGGGGTTCTCGTTGGCCATGTCGGAGCGGTGCGCGTCATCCTCGATCATCGTCTGGTTCGCAAAGTTGTGGTTAATGTAGGTGGCCTCCTCAGCGAGCGCAGCGGGCTGGTTGATGGCGTCCTTGTTGCCCTCGGAGGCGTCCATTGGGGAGTCGGCGGCGTTCTCATTGACGGAGACCATGTCCAGGGCGGCGTTGTCACGCTTGTCCAGGAAGATCTTGTTGCCTTGCCTCACGATCACGATGTCCCAGGGGTACACGGAGCGGGGCGCGCACATAAGCATGGAGAGCACGCTGTCGGTGGCGAAGATGGTAGCTTCGTCCCTGTCGGCGAGCTCCTGGATGACGGGGTCGGAGGAGGTGGTGACGTTGTAAGAGGCGCGGTCGACGACGTTGAGCTTGCGCTCGTTGATCTTCGTGGCGGGCTTGTCAAACGAGCGGTCGTAGCGGTACACGAAACCGTAGGTGTCGACATCTTCACCCTCGTCGGCGTCGAGGTTCAGCTTAGTGAGACGGTTGAAGTCAATCTCCTCGAGCAGCTTCCAGTCAGGCTTAATATTGACCGACGCATCGCGGTTGCGCTGCGGCTTGTCGTAATCCTTCCAGCCGAATCTGCGGCCGCCACGGGCACCACCACGGCCTCCGCGAGCATCGTAGCCGCCGTATCCACCCTGTGCGCCACCACGTCCATTGCTGACTCTCTGGAACTGGCCTCTGCCACCTCTTGTGTCCCCGCGCCCGCCACGCTGTCCACGGCCACGGCCGAATCCGCCTCTTCCGAATCTGGTCTTGGCGGTATCGCGAGTGTTGCTAACGACGGAGAAGGAAGACTCGTCCTCGGCGAGCTGAACAGCAAAAAGCGACGAGGTTCCGGCACCGTAAACTTGCTGGTCTAGAACATGTATTAGCACAACTCAACCACACCACCACCAACCGCGCCCAGGGGGGAAAACGGAAGCTCCAAGAATCAAAAGTATCGCACCTCTGTAGTTGCGGTTATATTGTTGCCTTCCACCTCTGCCGTCTCTGCCATCCTTGCCCTCAGAGGTCCAATCGGCCATGCGCCCTAACTTGTCGCCTTTGGAGTATGGTGCGTATGGAACGCCATCGAGAGTGGTCTCGGTGGAGGTCGCTGGTCCCCAGCCATCCGCAGATGGGAGAGCAGACACGATTTCTGCGAGTGATATTGGTGCCATATTTGCGCGACAGTTGTGTATGTGTCGAGCGATCGCGGTCTGGTCTGGAGTCTGAAGTTCTTTTGCTCGCGAATATTTGTCTAGGTGTGGGTTGGTGTTGAGTGGTGGGGCAGGCGAAATCTTGGCATTTGTCACGTGATGATGGGCGTTGTTATGTATTTTGGTGGGCGATGGGAATTTAGCTGGAGAGGGATCTCGTGCCGATTCGATGCCTTCCTACGTTGTCGTACTGTTGGAGGGTTATGATATATATTCGTATTGAATATAAATATTTAACTAGATTTTATTTATTTATTTCATCAAATCAAACAGAGGCGCAAAAACATGTAAGAAGGTGTTCTTCCAATAGAAATTTTATTCGTTTGTTCGTTTATTCATTTTCAAACATTTCCCCACATTAATATATTCCTGTCACAGAGTATTCTCCAATAACTAACACTCTTCCTTTCCTGTCATCCAGACCGCAATTCGTGAGCTTATTCACATTGACATTGGTTTGGCGCACATTTACGTCGACTGCTCCTGTTTTGTGCCTATTCAAGATTACTGGTGTCAACTTACATACCTTTCTTCGATCGGACCGCAGAAATAGCTGATTGCCATCATCTCTCATCCTAGCCCATCTCCTTCCATTCTAGCAGTTACCCCTCTCTCCCAATCCGTCCTTGCCCAGCCCGTTCTAATTTTGGCATGTTACCTCTGGTCAATTCTCTAGAAGTGCACCTGTCGATCCCGGGCAAGTGCAAAAGCCGCGTTACCCCGAGGGGACACGGGACTGCTCGTAATATGCCGAGATATAGCCCGCAGCCCCAGGGTTAATCGCTAGGGAAGGACGAAGGGCCTCAGACGAGACAAACATAATGCGGTGCACCGCAATGGCATGATCGGCTCGATGACGGGCATGATCGGTTCGAGCGAAACTCGCGTTGGCCTCGGCAAGGACGTGTCACCGTCTCGGCACCGGTCTCAGTGTCACATACGCCCATGACATGTGTCGTTGTGGTCAGTCGCAGGTTGTAATGCGACCTGTGAATTTTTAGAACGGGATCAAATGAAACGGCTAGGAACGTAGGAACATGGACGCATAGATGCATGATGCAAACCACGGCTGTCATCGCCCAACTTATTTTTATCCTGCTGGACACAGCATCGTGATCTTTTTCTGCCCCTGACTAGAATGGACTCGCTGGCCAGACCCCATCGCCTATAGGCCTAGAATGAGGACAATAAAGCTGCAGCTGTAGGTCGGAGAGTTCAGCCCAGCACAGGCCCGGCAGATCTTCCACTCGGCCAAATTCCCCTCAACGGTGGCAGCTGTCTCCCAAATATGGCAGGTGCTGGCGGCGGCTCGTCTCTCGGACAATACTGCAGCTCTTGCTGCGACAACCCTCGCACCGAAGCAATGCCTCCAGAGCTCTGGTAACAATCCGAGAGAATGCCTCAGGTGATCAGGAGCGTCGCCGGCTCGATGGCCAGGGGTGATCAGGGCACAGCTTCTGTCGTGACAGAGGCAGATTGCATTCCATAGCCATACTATAAGCGTCCCTCGCAATCCTCCATGAGGATGGTAGACATCGCGACTGGCTGCAGACGAGGCCGCCATCGACCAATATATCTGCTCTGATGCACATTCCAGCCGGCAGCGACGGCATGTGGCTTCAAGTAAGTCAGTATTATTTACATTAGTTGATCCGTGTAACATTGAGTATCCAATAGCTATAATCGAAGTAATAGATTCAATAGGTGGTATGCGTCGTCGCTGTAGGACGCCGTTGAGGCGTCGTTGGACCCCTGGCTGGGATGGCTGAGAGGCTCAGCTGGCACATTTGTTTTGGTCCCTTGGTCCCTTGGTCCCTTGGTCCCTTGGCCCTTCTGTCTCCCAGGTTTTGGCCCAAATTGGGGAATTGAGATGATCGAGATGGGGTTACAACAACGGACCGCTACGAGTATACGAAGTAACTCTACTTAAGATTACTAAACTGCACCGTCGTGTACATAATCCCATCACATGATCAATGTTTGCTTCAGCCCGGGTTGTCGACGCAGCCCCAGCCAGAGCGGGACCGGCTGCGACGATCAGCAATCAGCAATCAGCAATCAGCAATCAAGCATTCGACAAATCCACAATGTTTATGTCCCTGTTAATACACCACCAGGGGCCAGGGCGGTTGCATCTCAACCACCTCACCTGCACAACCTCCTCCTTACCTTCAGCTTCAGCTTCACCCCCACCTTCTGCTATTTCTGCCTTCTCTTTACCCCTTGCACCTGCCTTCGGTGGCGACGTGCATCTTTACATTAAAGCAGTACTGGCGGCATTGCGCCTAACTCCGGCCACCCGCTGAACCCGAGTGCGCCGCAGCCTCGCCGCTCGCTCCTGCTATTTTAACTGATAGATGCGCCTAGTTACCGTCATACAGCTCCCACGAGACTGCGAACAGTGACAAATACCACCACACCCGAGAGCCCTGATTTCCCTTTACCCTCATATGCTTCTCTCGAACCAAGATAATTCGGTACCGCGACGTCGCTCTCTTCGCTCTCTCCTCTTTCGCACACGCACATCCTGTGCCCTATATTCCAAATACCAAGCATCCTTCCATAGCTTCGGTTGAAACGAACCCCATCGCCCGTTGGCGCTTATAAAGGAAGTCAGGCAGACCCGATACCGTGACCTTGCGAGGCGCACTTGACAAGGTATGCTCTGCGTCCTTCTATATCCAGGCTGCATATTCGACCTTGCCGAGGAGTTCTTTCCCAGCCGGGACTCATTCCCATCCCAGCCCTCCTTCTAATTCCCATCCCCCCCCCATATATACCCTTTTCGCTGCTTCGGTCGCATTGCTAGACGGAATGACTGACCCGTTATCACCTGAAGCGTTACGACAGATATATGCGAAGCAGATCTTTCTGCTGAGCGAGATATATAAATCGACCATACCTCCCATCGGAGTATTTCCAGACGAAATGGAGATGCAGACTGAACAGTACGCAAATCCCTCGGGCGGTAGCGGTTATGGGAGCAGTGAACAGTCAGAGAACGGAAAGAGTCCCTTGTCGATGAGCCTGGGTTTCCTCAAAACCCTTACGGAGAAGAAGAGTACTCGTGGTGAGCCGAGCGACACGATAATGCATACCTCTGCTAAGCCCGCCCTAGTTGATGGACAGCCGTCAAAGCGCCGCGGCCCGAAGCCTGATAGCAAGCCTGCATTAACCCGACGCCAGGAGCTAAACCGACAGGCACAAAGGCACGAACCATCCCCCTTAACCCCCTCCCCCGGATTCTGCCTTCACCCCGCTAACAGCCCCTAGAACCCACCGCGAGCGGAAAGAACTCTACATTAAAGCTCTCGAGCAAGAAGTGCTCCGCCTAAAGCAGAACTTTTCAACCGTCGCCCGTAGCAAAGACACCCTCGCCGAAGAGAACCGTCAACTCCGGCAACTCCTCGCCGCGCACGGTATCCCATGGACCGGCAATGGCGGCATCGATGAGCTCACCGCCACCGGCGGTAGCACATCCTACCCCTCGTCGGGCTCCTTCTCCGGCTCCTATCCCTCCTCCGTCTCGCCCACTCCTCAGTACACCACCAACAACGGCAACAACGCCGCTCTCCTCGCCCCACCAC
>JPJV01000297.1:0-14411 GCA_000750745.1 Pseudogymnoascus sp. VKM F-4281 (FW-2241)
GGGGAGTGAGTTGTTTGTGGAGAGTATGTGGCCGTAGTTGGGAATGCATGAAAGGAAATGGAAGGAAATTGAAGGAAATCAAACTTAGCGATTTATATAATACTCTATAATCACACGCATATATCGTCAAACGCAGTCATAGAGACGGCTCTGTGTATTCTCCTTTCGCCACAGAGTTCTTTGATTCAATGGCATAACCTGATGCCCTCTTAACACATGCTGGCTGCGATGTTGGGGGTCAATGGGTAACGACGATAGAAAATCGTCTGATGTCCCAATCCGTTTCACGGCGTTGCCAAGCCCGAGGCGGGCGCCGGGGAGGCGGGGCGCCGGTAGGCGGGGTCGGTAGGGGGGGTACTGAGTAGAAGCTTAGGGTGGGCTTTATGAGAAATAGGATAGCTAGCTGTTTGTCTAAAATCGTCTATGCTGATTACTACCCTACCCTAGGAACATTACCCGATTCTTATATGAGTGATGCTCAGCTTTGTTTCGGCAATGCATTAATAAAAAGGGGTGCAGCAGCCATGCCGAGTTTGAAAAATAAATTCTTCCAGCATTCATTCTCCTCTGCTCATTCCCACACATCACAAAGATGCCGTCGTCACCGCTATCCACAGCGCTTCACCCCGTGCCAGAACCACACCCTCTCCATCCTTTAAATCAGCTTCCACCATGTACTTCCTTCCCTTGATCTCCCTTAACCTCGCCTCAACAACCACAGTCTGTGGCGTCTTCACTGGCCTTAGATACTTAATTCGCAAATCCGCCGTCACCAAGTCACCTAAGCCAGGGAGAGTGCCCAGCTCTTTATTCCGCTTCAGGACGAAGCTCATTGCCTCATCTATAATCGTAGCAACGATGCCGCCATGGGTCGTGTTGGGGTAGCCATTGAGTAGGTATCCGAGGGTAACTAGCGTATGAATCTCCTTTATAGGCGTGTTTGGAGAGTCGCGGGCAAAAGATAGCAGAGCGGAGATTGTATCTGGTGTCTGAAGGGTTTGAGCGAAGAGGGCGGCCTCGGTACTGGGGTTGGGGATGCGGCTGGGGATGGGCAGCGGGAGGATGGTAGTGGATGGCGAGTTGAGGAGGGCGGCGCACCAGGGGATGGCGACGAAGTGGGTGAGATCTGATGAGGGGGGCGACATTATTATGTGATATTGTTTCCTCGGCGAGTGGCTAACAGAAAGGAAAATACTGCAAGTGAGCAACATATGTCGGGGGGGATCAATTGGATTAGGCACGAGTCTTGGCGTTTATTTAATGTCGGGTCATCAGGTTCCCGAACCGACTGGAAGCGAGAGTTTGAGCATTACAGCTAAAGCAAATGATACCTTTGAGTATCTCAACGACGAAGAAGTCGTTCCTCCGAAACCTAAGAAGGAAGACTACTTTGCGAAACCTGTCGGGACCCGTCGTTCTGGCCAAGCCAAGAAGGCTGGTAAGACTACAACCCAAGCAACTGACGATGACGACGAAACGGATGATGCACAGACCATCGTAATGTCCACCAACAATAACCTCCGATGGCAGATTGACTACAATGAACACAAAAACGCCAAGGAAAAGATGAAGCTCGCAGGCAAGTTACTTGATGCCTGTGTCTCTGACGGCATTAAGATCGAGATCGAAGAGTTCGCAGACGCCAAAGAGGCCTACGACTTCACCAAGAAGCGATACGCGGTCACCAATGAACGCCAATGAACGCGCGCGTGATAACTTATTGAATCATCTTAACGAACTCAAGCTTGAAGACTGCTCGTCAATGACCATGATCAGCATAACTAAACCTCAAGCTAGATCATTTTGCAAATACAACTCTCTTAGATCCCACAAGCAGGACCATGCACATGCCCCTCCTCATCACTATCCATCATCGCCTCAGGATCCTCCCATTCCTCCCACCCATCTTCAAACAACTCACTTAACATCTCCTCCCTCTTCTCCTCATCAGTACCCATCCTCATAACACCCTCCCACTCACGCATCTCCTCGACGGTCAACAAACAGTTATCCAGACACGCCGTCAACCCATCAACATCCAACCCCTCTCCAATCAACACAACCTCCTGTCTTCTATCACCCCACTCACCCTCAAAATCCTTCTCAATAATATTCTTCAACTCCTTCCCCGCATCACCAGGTGGGAGTGGCCATTCATCCTTCGGCAATGTAGTGAACCACTGTAATCCGGACGAGAATGTCAACATAGCTCCTGCTTGAGACCAGTCACCTGACAGTTTTGGACGTGTAGCAAGCCAGATGAAGCCTTTGGAGCGGAGGAGGCGACTGAAGAGTGGGTGTGCTTTCTTGTTCGCGAGACGTTGCTCTAATGGGATATCGGGGTATTGTGTGAGCTTATTAGCATCTTCTGTGAAGCTAGTGCTTGGGGATGTGGTGGTAGTGGCGGCTGCGATAGTAGGGCTGTTGAAAGTCGCTGGAGGGGTGGAGATAGGAGAGTCTTGTTGAAGGGACTCAAAGTGCTCATCCTCGGCTGTGGTTGAGCCAGAGGTAGAAGTAAGTTCGTGCTCGGAGTTTTCGTCGTCTTCTTCTTCTTCTTCTTCATTTTCAATCTGAGGTTCAAGAATGACAAACTTGTCATGGACAAGCTCGTAGAGTCGTCCGGGGTGAAATGGACGACGAGACCGGTAGACAAAAGAGTTGATCCCGTATCTGTGGCCATGATTAACATACCTGCCAACATTGGGTGTAGCGAAAGCTAAGAACTAGGAGCAGTAACTCGAAAATAAAGGCAGGAAAGAGACACTTACTCTTCGGTCTCAGGCTTAGGCGCCAACACCTTCCGACCGTGATTATCAATGATGCTCATATCGTGAACGCTCTTGAGCCAGCCAGATGATTTGATACTAGTCTCTTCACTGTAAAGACCTGTTGCGATGATCTCCTTGACGTCAAGCGAGACAGCACCGAAGGAATTTTCGGACTGCTTGGACGCTCGAAGGGATGTTTCCAAGATCTTGCAGCCGGGATTCAGAGTCTTGATTAGACCGCGGATACGGATCAAGACTTTGTCGTCAACCATGTCGATCTATGAAGATGGTTAGCTAACCCAAATGTGCAATCGTGGAGATTCTTCTGTCCCGGCGGCAAGGTTTAAGGAGTTTGCAACATGAAGACGCTAAGAAAGAGATACCCACCTTGTTGACAATAATAACATCGGCGAATTCGATTTGGTCAATCATAAGATCAGTAACCGTGCGCTCATCTTCCGGTGTTTCCACCTCCGAAGCGAAGCGCTGATGAAGAAGCTCAATAGTCTCAAATTCCTCGAAGAAACGGAAAGCATCAACAACAGTGACGGTCGTGTCAATCTTCGCGATTGAGTTAAGTCCGCCATTCTCAGCGCTATTGACACTGTCAGCCTTCGGAATGCTGTGAGTGAGAACACAGTAAGTACTCACAGCTTCCCAAGTATACCCTTCTCCTCCTTGCTCCAAGTTGTTTCTCCTTCCCCATCTTCATGTTCAGCTTCAACCATAGCAAGACTAAACTCTTTGGTGAAGCTTTCAGCGACTTGCTGAGGCTCACTGATCCCGGTACTCTCAATTAAAACATAGTCATACTGACCATCTTTAGCGAGACGGGCGAGCTCAAGAACAAAATCACCACGAAGAGTGCAACAAATACAGCCGTTCTGCATAGCAACAAGTTTCTGTTGGGAAGCGGGGTTGGAAGAAGAAATCGATGAGCGGATGAGGTTGGCGTCCACATTCACAGCGGCCATGTCGTTGACGATAATGGCGATACGAAGACCATGATGAGTCGAGTGGAGGATGTACTGGAGGACCGTTGTCTTGCCGGAGCCCTAAGGTTAAAATTAACAGCACTCTTACGAAGAAGTTTGAAAGGCGTAGCTTGATATATAATCACGATGGGAGAATTACTAGGAAACCGGAGAGAAGAGTAATAGGAAGTGTCTTAAAAGTAGCCATCTTCTCGCCGGTAATTGAAATGGGCATTATGGCAGTGTCTTGCTTCCTACTGTACTTGCTGCTGTCTTTCTTATGTTTCTTTGCAGCTAGTTGGGGATCTTGCTGTTGCTGTCGTCGCGAGCTGCTACTCCGTTTGGATGGCATTGGTTGTCTGCCTGTTAAGTTGAGGTCTGTAGTTGATTACTGTTGATGCGAATCAAGGAAGATTTTCCCCAAAGAAGTGTGTAATTTACTTGTGGAAGATTGAGACAACGACCTGATTTATACAGAAGCAACATGGGATCGCTGAGATATCCCGATTCTCTGATAGGTCTATAGCTGTTGAGCGAGGCCAAGTAGACACCTTGTTGTCCTGCTCGCTTAGCCACTTCGACCACCTTGTTGGCTACATGGCGTGCCTTTTGTAAATTCTGGTTCGAATCAGAGCTCGAGGCGGGATGAAGTTGCCGAGATTAGTAGCTGTCGAGTGTAGATAGCACTTATGACTCTGCCACCGCCGACGGAAAAGTCGCAAGAAGAGAACTTCGAGGACATCTCGTCAAGTTTCTGCCCCTAGACCGGACGGGATTATCAACAAAATTTTATACCTCTTATCACCCCAAATTGTCCCACGCCTGAACTAGAACTCTTAACCAGTGCCTCTAGCTTGGCTATTGCACCTCCCGCTTCTGTGAGTCCTTTACAGTCGTACTTCACAAACCAGGAAAGGACGACTACACGACACCAAAGGCATACGTACCTAAGCTCGGGTCAAGCACAGCTACTCCCTCAAGAGCGCTGGGACAAAATGGGTAATTATGCACTATAAGCTAGCTGCAGGGTATCCCAGTAGAAGCTGAACCGAATACTGTCTGTAGTACAGTACCCTAAATTCTGAGCCATCAAGGTGTCTCTGCATCGGTGTTCTACTTTCCCCACCTTTGTTGACTAACGTAAGTCGTGGCATAACGGGACGGATGGCGTACCAGGACGTTTTTCATCGAGGTACCGTCACATATAATTTTGTATGTGAGGGTACTGCTAGTATACTGCCAAGCTTTAGTGTGTTATGTACGCACCGGCCCTTTGTAATTTTAATTCTATATTCCCCGGCAACCGTCATCAACCGTTAGCAGCAGTCAGCTTTGAGTGTCATTCTTTGCAACCCTTGCCTCCCTAGACTCCTCTATATTCGCCTACCGTGACAAGTCATCACTTAAAGTAGTCCCTACTAACTTCAGTACTCTATGTCATCCGCAGCGAAGTCAATTTAGTCGGGGGGGTTCCGGTGCAGTCATTACCTCTGCTAATCATCACCTCTACGAACTCAGTTAACTTCTAGCTTCGCTGACTTCATCTTGCTAACCTGAAATATATAACGCAACTAGCTTGCTTCCATCTAATAACTAACCACCCCATCGTTATGCTAACACAGCCTTTAGACCCCTATTTCTAACGCCCCCACCTCCTCCTAGCTGTCACATCGTTAAATAGAGTGAAATTTTGGCTACTAAACTCTCCTAACTTGCACCCCATTGAAAACGCCTTCGACTATCTAAAGGATCAAGTTGACAATTATACGCTACTAAATTGAGGGAAGTTTAAGAGAGCACATGCACGGGTATTTCTCAAGAAAGAATGGGGTATCAAAACAGATGGGAAATCTGCTTAATTATGTGCTTCATTTGAGGATAAGCTTGAGCGTTGTATTGCAGTTAACGTGGGGAACAACTTCCGTGGGTAAATCAATGTACAATACATGTGTTTTCCTCGAGTACATAAAAATCCAACTTATTGTGCACAGACCATCCACAGACTTTTGGGCCGCACGACAAGCGCGTGTTATAGCGCGTCGGGTGTGGGATGGAGGCGGAGGAAGGGGTTTAGGGGGTGAGTCGTGGGTAGATGTTGGGGTATTGTACATATTATAGGGAATAAATAGGTATTTGTTAAGATATCGAGTAAGAGAAAATGAAGCATGTACGTGAGAGTGTTGGTTTTAGGAACCTGGTTAGATAGCTGCAATTATATATTTTATGGACTTTCTGTTTTATTTATTTTCGTCCAATTTATATTCAAATAATCACCCAACTACTGAATAACTATACAACCTGTCAAAAAAAAATATAACACAATACAATTCAACAATATTAATCACGTATACATATATAATTATCGGTAAAGACATCAATTCATTCGTAAAGTAGTTGTATTCATCCTAATGTATGCTATATCCCCAGACAACCGTTGCTTGTTCAGATTCGAATATATATATATATAAAGCAACAGCAACATAACATCTTCGATACTGCGCATGGTCATACATAACCTTGGGATGGGGTTTCAATGGGCAAGCCTGGATGGCGTTAACAAGCTCTCGGTATTACGAGCAACCCCGACACAAATGGGATCCCTTAGTGGGCTACTATGCCGAATTACTGTCACTGCGGGTTTCATGTCATCGCGCTGGACCTGTCACCGTTAGTTTTCTTGCCGCTGCATTCAAGATATCTGCCATCTTAAAGGTCAACGCGGCCGACAGCCGTAGCGGAGATGCTGTATGCCAACTCACCGTCCGATAGGCAACCGGCTGCGATGAATTCGATTGGTGTTTGCATGGTATGTGGTGGTTGAACCGCGATATTGCGAGGTTCTGTCAAAATCAGCAGTACGCCTCTGGCATCGGATCTCCTCCTGCTGTCTCTTACGGGCACGATCCGTTCGTCCGTCGCAGCGCGCTGGAACTCCTTTGTGTGCGATAGCTTTCCCATCGTCTCCCTTCCTTATCGCTGTTTGTAGTCTCCTCGAGCACTATCAGAATTGTCTCCATCCGGCTATTTTCTGTACTGTAAATCGTGGTCTGCATTCGCTCGACCGTTTTATCCGTCTGCGCAGGGGTATCAGACTCTTCATCGACACTTCCTAGATGCGAGATAAATTATCAGACATCGTTTCGAGCGCTCACAAACGTGTCATCAACCTAGAACCTCAACTTTTGTGTTGATGTGCCAATCTCGCCATAATTCTTGGGCTGAGGCTCCGCGCTCGCTGTCTCCCGTGCTAGTATATTTTCTCCTCGATTCATAACTCCACGACAGCCGCTCAACGCACTGCAAGTGGAACGCGCAATCCCCTGTCGCCTCATATCTGTATTCCGAATCGCCAAACGGTCCATCTGTACAACTTCCGTGTTCGACTTCGATAAGGTTCGTGTAGTGAGTCGAATTCGTGTGTCGAGAAGTTGGGGAAACATGTTGAAAATTGTAATGGGATGATCTCTGCGAATCCGAGGTTGATAACACTGTAATTTTCTGTGTTAGTTGAATAAGTATGTCATGGGGGTAAGGGCACACATCGCCTTGACGTTGAAGTCCTCGTCCACAATAACGTTTTCAGCCGCCATATTGCCGTGGATAAGTATGCAGGGAGCCCTGATCGAGGTCCGGTATAAGGCATCTCGAGAGTAGTCAAGACACTTGCTGACCGTTGCGACGGACAGTTTGTTGTTCGGAGTCTCGTGCTGAGGCCTACATCGATGATAGCAAAGACGATGGCTCGTTTGGTGGAAGGGCGATATCTTGCTTTTGAACAGCCATGATAGTAGTATCCGAGTCGCTGGCACTGTCGTGGTCTCTCCCGGTGGAGAATTTGGATTTGAATATAAATTCGTCAGCTTTGGTGGCTACATATCTTCTGGGGTCAACCGTTCTCTTGATCACACCAGGAACAGGGGGTGCAGGATTGAACAAACTGGAGGCGCCTATCATGTTTCTGATGTGACCATGACCAGCAAGTGTAGCCTCCAATTAGAGTCTCTTGTCGTCGCAGCTTCTTCTCGTCATCCAACTCTTGTCACCAGAGCTTATTCTCACCGTCACACACACCAGACCAGCCAGCTCTCACCTACCTCCACCAGTGTAGCGTAATACAATCAATCGCTGTTGCCACCCGTGTTTCCGGAGCACCGCACCGCATCAGAACCAGAACATAAAATTTTCCTCGACGACGTATGAGATTGCTGAGAATCGACTCGGACCTGGAAGGGGGATATTAGTATATATATATGGATAATAGGAAGGGGAAAGAAAGCTTGAAATCCGCCGGTTGGAGTGCTGGAGAACGTTGCTGGCAGCGGTTTTTGTCTCTGTAAGTGATATATGCAGAAGCTCAGGATGTCTTTAAGGGCGCGCTCCATCAACCGTGTGGTATGCCAAAGAGTTTTGCGTGCCGTGTAGCTCAACAGAACTGCCCTTGTCTAATTGACCTATCCCGAGAAGTTTATTCCTCCCCAAATAGCTGGGACTCCCTGGCTCCGATATAATTATCGTTGGCAAAGCAAAGGCGAGGAATGTCGAGTGACTGAATGGACTGGTGAGGGCGGGGGTGAGTTGGTATCGCGACCGCTGAATCCTTTCTTTCTTTGACGCAACGGGAGTAACAAGCCATGCTGCTGTGTGTTAATTCATCAGTAACAATTGTAAAGCATCCCCGATTAGCCGTCCAGTGACTCGCTCTGCCCAATATCATCGCGCGCCCGAGAGTAAAACAGCGGAAAGGTGATATAATCCGTAGTCATCGTGCTGCTTCCATTGGTAGAGCGCGGTCAGTCTGATACCACCAAGCTCGCCAATGTGAGGGAATATAGACCCAGCAGAGAAAAGTATCACCTGTCCTGTTAACTGGAGCTTCGTCAGCTTGCCAGATAAACCCCCACTCGATACCATTTTGTTCGCATCAACGCGATGTAATGTAACGCACCTAACACAACCGTCATTCGATACCGCTTTCTCATTCCAACTCACCGCAAAACTCATTCGCGACAACCCAACTCGTTCCCACCCCATCCATCTCGCGACGCGAACAACCACGCTTGCCACCTGGCACCTCTCCTCTCCAACCCCGTCGTCACGCCGCCAGGGCGGCCAACTCACCTACGCCCTTGGCGCAGTTAAAGCTATCACCGAAACCAACCTAGACCGTGACGCCACGGCGCAAGCTCCAAGCTGAATGAACAAGTGCGTATGTATGTAAGTATTCCCATTTTCTCATCATGTTCTCCGCTTGCTGACGAGAATAGGCACGACGTAGTTTACTCCGCCATCTTTTGATTTAATAATAGCCTGCCGCAACGCGATCCTTCACCGCTGGAGAGGTATCGACAGCAGCGGCAGTGCGGTGTGGCTGGGTTCCTAGGTGCGTGCGTCCGTTGGTCCAACCTCGCACTGCCACCAGCACATCATCTCGAGGCCTCGGTTCGGTTGAGAGAGTTTGTGTGTCGACCGCGGGAGCGAGCAGTAGCTTGGCATCAATTTCAGTTCAGGCAGGGGAGGAAGGGGGGGTCTTTCTATGTAGTTTGAATCCGGTGACGGCTTTGGGGCGCGGGTGAGGCGCGGATGAGGTGATTGTGGAATACTGGGTCTTGAGGATGGGGATTTGTCAATGTTACTTTTTTCCTCCATGTTACGAGTACTTTCTTCTTTTCGGGAAGGGAGCGATACTTGGATAGATGTGATGTGTCGTTTTTTGTGATGGTACGCTAGGGGTTGTGATGGATGGTGGTTTGAGGGAAAAAGGGGGGGCAACGGGATGGGATGGGATAGGATGGGATGGAAGATTGGGATGGAAGAGAGACTGAACGAGACATGGCAACGTGAATCCATCGTGGATGGAGGACGGCGGGATGCAACATGACACGACCTCGAGCGAGTGAGTGATGCCGAGTCCATCTGCCCCCCAAACCCCGTGAGCGTCCCGCGCCCTTACCCTGCTTTTCTGCACAGCAGCATCGGGAACGGCATCCACACGCCCATGTCCACAGCGGCGCCTTCCACTTCCTCTCCCGACAGAATGTACGTCGTGACCACACGGTGGATACATCTCCGGACATGCGATGTCTCATTCATTCCATCCCATTCAGAGATTTCACCCTGATCAGCGGCCGCGCCCCTGCATACCGTACCATACGTACAGGGCACACACAGAGAGAGGAGTGAGAAATCGGTGACAGGTCCTCTCTCGGGGAGGTGCCGTGCTGTATTTCGCCCTTGCGCAAGTAAGGTGCCGTGGAATGGAATGGGATAGTACAGAACGGATTGTAATTAAAAGGTTTCCGCAAACTATTGGATGTGCTATGCACTGGATGGGAGACTCCGGTCGATCCCCCGATGCTGACACGCGATCGACGGTGGCGGCGGATGTGGTGTGTCTCAGGCTGCCCCGACCCTTGCGCCGGCGGCGGCGGAGAGGGGAGGGACGGTATGTGGAGGGCATGGCTGCTTGGCTGCTTGGCCGGTAGGCTTGGTTGGTTGGCTGGAGGTGGTGGTTCGGTACATACGTGGGCGTTGGTGTGAGATGGAAGGGGCTTTCTTTTGTTTTGATAGATAAGTGTCTCATTCTGTGGGTTGTGGTTCTGGGTCAGTGGTAAGTACAAGCTGCTGTAGTATACTAGTAGAATGGAAGAGACAACGGCAGATATCAATGCGTACTGTATGTATGGCTCGTGGTTATTACGATATTGGACGTAGTGTAGTTTGTCGTGGCCCGTGGCCCTTTTTTTGACGTTTGATGAGGCCTCATAGGGCGATATTGATGGGGCAGATACTGCAGTCGATGGAGATGATGATGGAGATGACGATGGAGAAGGGCAATGATCAGCAATATTTGTTAAGCTGAAGGGGTCGTTGGGTGGAGAGAGTAGGGGCAGGTATTGGCGGGCGGTACTTGGCATTGGCGGGGGAATAATGCTGGGATGAAGGTACCAGTAGTTGGGGGTGAAAGCCAGCCGGGTATTAGTTTTAACGGATAATTTGTTTACATTGATTGTATGCTACTGCTACGATTACTGGCTACTAGATATCACTACTAATTGTTACAATATTACTACTTGATAATAGTATTACTATACTACTACTTTTGCTACTGTTTGTTATTGCTACTACTACCTGCTATTACCACTTGTTATTACTTCTACTACTGCTTGATATTAGCATTACTGGCTACTACACTACTCTAATATACTACTATTACCACCACTACTCGCGACTAGCTATACTCTAGCTAGACTTTGTTGAGTAGAGTGACCGAGGGGTATACTATAGTATGTCTCTTTCCATCTCATCAGCCGGAATTACAATACTTATTACCCCAATTCGGAATTCGGCATAAGGGGAGAATTGGGGAATTGGGATGGACAGAGGCGTTAATAATCCGCAATGATGCCCAATCGGGATTTAGCGCCGAGAGCCGGACGGGTGATGACGCCTCTTCTTGGCTCTTCCTGCCAGCTGGATTTGTCTGCCGTCTTCACTCTGCCGCCGCCCTGACGCTAACAATCGCGCGCTAAGCCTAATTCACGATAACCGGTACTTGATATCCCACACCCGTTGTGCCGTAGTTCGTTGTACCCCTCCGCCCCTCCCCCCTTCCCCTCCCCGATGCCAATAATTGTTGGGGCGTAAGGGGCGCGTTAGGGGCGCGCTAGGGGCGCTTTCGGGATCGTGACTTCCCTCCCCCTCCCCTACTCCCGTGACTAACCCGTGACTTGCTCACTGCCCACTGCTCACTGCTCACTGCTCACTGCTTGCCCTTGAACCCAGCCCCAGCCAGCCACCAACGCCCAATCCGCCATCCACCCCACGAGTACCTGCATCCACCAACCCGCAAATCCGCCAACCCGCCAAACAGCCACCGACGCATCCTCAACCTCTCAAGCTTTGCTCCCAATCTCATCTCATTTTATCCTCATTTTATCCTCATCTTATCACCGCTCAAAAGAGATGGCGATCGACGGTGGGAAGGGCCGGCGAGCAAACGGCTTGCAGGACACCGCATCACTTGGATGCTGCATTCAGAAAAGAGTATGGCAATCACTTCACGGTGAAGTCAAGACAGTCTTTTGTTTTTCCATGCAGCAACCCTTCCTGTCAGACTTCTACCACGTTGGAATGCCCTGACATTCAAGACAGCTTCTGGCGTACAAGACATACAGACGAGACATACAGTCAAGACAAGACACGTTTAACCTCTGTTGACGTTGACAGCACCTCGACAATAACCTTCTTGACCCATCATCCCAACACGCCTTTGCGCCATTCCAGCTATTCGGCCATTCGAGCACGTCACTTCTCAGGATGGATTACAGCTGCTAACTAGCAATCGCCCATCTCCGCAGTACTTCCCTCGCAGTACTTCCTTCGCAGTACATACCGAACCAGGATGACCGCGGATCTGTTGCCTCATAGCAACGGGCTTCACTCTCCTCCAAGTCTTCCCCTCCCCTCTTTTTCCCCTCTCCCTGGGTTATCTCTCTCCGTCCGCCCGCTCACTGTCCGCCTCTCTCCTCCACCCGGTCTTTGGCCCAGTCTCCGCACATCTCCGCACGGGATTTGAGTATCAGCGCGTACCAACAAATGACGGTACTTCCCACTTAAAGGGGCCGTGAGCCCCTGTGTGCATTGATTGGTGTTTGCCGATCAGACGCGCTACCGCCCGCACTAGCGGCTAATTATCAATGACTTTCAGATTACCGCTCACAAAAAAGGAGTACGGGAATTCACTTCTGGTGCTACAGGTCAACTTTGGTTCATACTAGTTCACGCACGCTGTACACCCCACGTACTCCACTTGTACTTTCCAACTAACTACTTACTCCGAGGGAGTGGCGGGGACCAACACCGACCCACCCGGCAGACTCTCCGGTTGCACTATCGTTCTGATAGTCAGGCACAGCTAATACGACTAATGTTATCGCGGGGCTGCTTTTGTCATTCATCTCTCGATTGGGGAGCTGTACCCTTATACCATGCTCGGCCTGTAACCGTTGGCCCGTCATACTCCCTCTCCTGACTCCTGCATCAGGCAATGAGTTCCGGTGCTTTTGTGCAAGATAGGCATTGCCGTGAGATGCGCCCTGTCAAGATGGTGGCAAAAATCAGGGTGCCCTATTAGCTTTCCTGTGAGTGGACCGTATCAAAAGTATTCGTACAAGTCTGCACTCAAACAAATGAAAACAACTGCTGCTGTACTACGAGATCATTACTGCATCCATTGTGATGATACTGGTGGGTCATTTCGTTCACTTCACACTCTCTCCATTCACACATCTGTACCATCTGCAACCGCTGGCTAGTCATGCGAAGATAACAAACACGTCACAAGAGCCTATTAAGGTTTTATTGGTTTCCTCCATAGTCCTCCTCATTGCAGGACCAGATATCAAAGCATCCCGCGCTAGGAATTTCATCCCAAACCAGATATCACCTCCCAATTGGTACCCATCCACACTCAGCTGGTCTGATGAGCGTCTAAGCGTCGATCATCCCACAATCCCATCCTAGACGAGTCGGTCGAGCTGTCATCAGGGTCCAATGACCATGCCGCCTGCTTCCATGGGGTGGGTGCTTTCACTGGCCGGAGATTGTACAAGTGAGCTCCAATCTTTGGCCTGATTTAGCGGCTGATCGGAATTGCGGATCCACGGGGGGGGACCATTGCTTTCTCCAAACGCTTGGGTTTCCAGCTTGCAAGGCATCGTTGCGGTATGCCAACCTGCAAAATGTCTCATACCAAGCCAGGATTCCGTTGTCAATGGTACCGGCGTAGTACCCACACGCCCATGCGCAGATGGGAGAAGGGGGCACCAAACATTTGCGGACTAGATGGACAGAGCTTTCTTTGGGATGTATAAGAAGGTCATCCCACGAGAAGTGTCTCTCTTTTCTTCAGTATCCAACTACAGACTCACAGTCCTTACATTCATTTACCAATCCAGCTTTCCACTCGCTTATATACCGTTTAATTTTCAACACTACCACCCTCAACCAATACCGCAGAAATGAAGTTCTCCTACACTCTCGCTGCCGTCTTCGCGACCGCCACTGTCGCTGCCCCAGTGGCTCAAATCCCAGAGATTCCAGTTGATGCTGGCCTCCTCGCCAAGCTCAGCCCCGATGTGGCTGCTCTCGTCACCGGCCTCGGACTCACCTCCCTTGCCCCTGGCCTTGCCTCCACCCTGATCACCCTCTCCGGTGGCCTCAAGACTCGCCAGGCTGGGGATGTTGTCGGTGAGGTCACCGGAGCTGTCGGTGAGGTCACCGGAGCTGTCGGTGAGGTTACCGGAGCTGCCGGTGGCGCTACCGGAGCTGTCGATGGCGCCGCCGCATCTGTCCCAGTTGATGCTGGCCTCCTCGCCAAGCTCAGCCCCGATGTGGCCGCTCTCGTCACCGGCCTTGGACTCACCTCCCTTGCCCCTGGCCTCGCCTCTACCCTGATCACCCTCTCCGGTGGCCTCAAGACTCGCCAGGCTGGGGATGTTGTCGGTGAGGTCACCGGAGCTGTCGGTGAGGTCACCGGAGCTGTCGGTGAGGTTACCGGAGCTGCCGGTGGCGCTACCGGAGCTGTCGATGGCGCCGCCGCATCTGTCCCAGTTGATGCTGGCCTCCTCGCCAAGCTCAGCCCCGATGTGGCCGCTCTCGTCACCGGCCT
>JPJV01000298.1:0-34749 GCA_000750745.1 Pseudogymnoascus sp. VKM F-4281 (FW-2241)
GTTGTGGTAGATGGGTGGGCGCTGTGGGGAAGAGCGACGGAGTTGTTTCGCGGTCAGTTGCTGTAATTTCCCTTTTTCGCGACTTAAGCGACAAGGTGGAGAGCCTTACTATAGTGAGAGTGCTAGGAGTGCGTAAAGGGGGACAACGGGACACCGGACTACACAACTAGCAGACCAGCTAACAGAGCAGCCAGCTACTACGGAGTAAGAGTAAGTAAACAGACCCAGCTATAAACAGACCCAGCTATAAACAGACCCAGCTACCACACCAACTACAGTACACAGTACAGTAATACACCAACTACAGTACAGTAACTACAGTACAGTAATACACCAGCTAACACACCGAACTAACACACACAAACAGGACAACAGGACAACGAACAACCTTGCTGGCGTTGATTCAGGTACAGGTACAGGTACAGGTACAGGTACGAGGAACGAGTGAAACTATTTCCTTCTTCCTTGCTACGGATAAATAATAACGCGGCTTAGAGCCATCTGTCAGTTATGTTATGGACGAGAAGAAAGGAAGGGACAATGCACGAAAGGACCAAATGAAGTTGGGAGACTATTAAAGGGATAAAGGGGTGATCAAGGGGGAATGGGAATGGGAATGGCCGTGGTAAGCATTTACTCTTCGTGCTGTGTACGAGTATATCAAACCTCACCCTCACTTCACTTTCACTCTCTTTCACTATGATTATACTATTCCAACTAATTATATGCAAGTACTATACAGTACTGTATAGTTCTGTACATACAATACATTTCCATTTCCTCACTCTTGGCCTCAAGCCACACTACGCTACTCACTCCTGACCACGCTCATGACCGCTCATGACCGCTCATGACCGCCATTATCGTCATCACATCACGCCCACTTCCTCGACCCAAATAAGTAATCCCCGTCGTCTGGCGCCTTGCATGAACTGACTATGCTCCATATAGTTCCACAGCATATATATACGATTAAAATATGATATGATATCGCGGCATTTCTCTGCCGGCACTACGGAATACTCAATACAATATGCAGTCTGCTGCACGCACTCAATATTTTGCGAGTATCTCACCACACGGGCCCTGCCTGATGCCCTGATACAGCGTCCCCGAGTCTCAATATACTCTTTCATCCATGACTCGACCTCAACTCTCCACATCTCCCTTACCCTTTTGTGCGGCCTGTGTGCCCGTGCTTCTTTGTACCTGTGGAACCGCCTCTCCCTGCGCTCTCGTGAGAAATACAAGTGTGACCCAGCCGTGCCACCCCAATCCCACCCATTCCCACAAAAAGTCTCTGCCGTCATGACTTGACTGCCTGCCTGCCTGCCGCGTTTTCTCCTCCGATGATCACAGTTGACCATACCGAAATATACTCAGTGCTATTCCCTATCCCGGTTGTCTGTGCTCATCTCGTCGAATCGCCACCCCTCGCCCCACTGCCGTCGAGATTTGTTTCATGCGAAGCTTCCTCGGCCATACCCGTCTGTACCGTCCCACCCATTCAGGAACGCGTCCTCGGCAAATTGGCGGGAAGTAGTAAGCACGAGTCGAGTCTCATTATCACATTCGCCAGTGGCGACTAGAATAGGCAAACACGGCATTGCCGTACTGGTACTATAAGAGTAGCGCAAGGCTACCGCTCGAGCATCCCATCTCCCATCTCCCGTCTCCCCGTCAACAGATCCTGAAACTCGCCCGACGGGAGCGCCGTTTCCCCTTATAGCAAATGGATGCCGTTGCCCTACGCCTTGCGCGCTGAATTCGGTACCTTGCCCAGATCCCCAGATCTCAACGAACGCATTTCTTCATCCGATGAAAAACCATCCGGGAAAAAAAAGAAGAAACTCCCTCTCCCTAGTAATTTCAATCCCGGCGACGGGGCAGGTACTCAAGCGCTGCGCAAATCATGCCTTCCGCCCTGTGCGACGGTATGACAGGTGCAAGAGCCCTCCCCCTTTTTAAAAAGGATATTTCTCCCAAAGGCATCATCAGCCTCTCTTGCATTGATATGGGAGATGAAAGGCCCTGGTCGTTCATGCAGGCGCCCAGAGAGTGCAATCCCGGGCAGATTACCGTCATCTTGCGGAGCCAACCACGAGTGGATCGGTGGACCGAAATAGACATGCAATGCATTGATTGACCCCTGCATGCACAACCGTATGGGGACATGCACAATTCCCAGGCAGGGGCTGTCTTACTTTGACTGTGATTCTGGAGGGTGCAGATGCAGCGCAGGAGAAATCTGTCCAGTATATACTGTTATACCCCTCTATGTCTTGTAATTTTCGTCGTGTCGATTGGTGTATTTCGTTGGCTCCCCTGAAGGCTGCGTTTCCCGAGTCATGGCCATACTCTTGTGGCGTCGTCCCGAGCCCCCAGAATGAGGCACCGCAGATGAGATATATATCTTTGCCAGCCTGTCCGACTGGTTCTTTGCGCTCTTACCACAGGCACAATGCAGGCTTCATCTTCGCCAAGAAATTATGATAACGACTTATCCGCGTTTTAGAAGCCGTGTGAGATGTATCCAAACTGTTGCACCGTTGCAACCCTCTGCGCTTACTAATATATTACCATTAATTTTACAATAATCTTGCAACATTTGATACATTGCGAAAGGATAAATACTCTCTGTTACAGCTTGATACTGATATCATACACATCCAACAATACGGCTAATCCAGTGATCACCCCTCCGTAAGCCAGCAGAATTCCCACCGCTGCCGAATCTCCAACATAAAGAGTCGGAATCGTCAGGTTAACCAACCCGGTAAGCAAATTCGCGACAAGAAACAGCGCCAGCCCGTTCCGGTTATATGCTGTCATGATCCTGCTCGTTGCATAGCTATAGTTGCGCTTCTCCGTCTCCTTGTCCGTTGCCTTGTAGACTTCTGGGAAGTAGAACGTTTCAATGGCGCAGAATGCTGTGGTTTGAATGCAGTTGAACGCGGCTACAAACAGGAGATAGGGCAGGTTTGCCAGTCGACGAGACACGGTGAGCCCTAGCCCATAATAGTGCGTCGTGGCCACGTATAAGAGACTCCAAACAACGGATCTAATCACCAGGGTTATGAGGAGCTTCTTCCGTTGAGCGAAACTTCCAGTGGGTTCCTTTGGTGATATATTTCTTGGGATGACGGCCATCCCAATACCCTGTCCAGCCAGGAATATCGACAGATACCCAATAAAGCTAAATATCCCCTCTCGGTTCTTTGAGAAGAGATCTGTCCGAGGGGCGGTCAGTACAAACCCCTTGAGGTCGGTATTGTTCAAGACAACCTCATAGACAGCCGCGAGTAAGAAAGCCAGCAGCTCAAATGACGGGATCAGCTGGAATGCCCATTGAAAGATTGCAACAAAGGGTGGGAGAAAGCCAAGAGTGAAGAAGAAATTCCAGTGGACACCATACTCCGTGACATGCTCCGCATAGTCAAGACCCTTGACCGACCAAAGACGAATCAGGCCCAGCACAAGGAGCGGCAACGAGTGCCGCACCGACGAGTATAACCGTGACCCCAACGTGGTATATTTCCCACTAATCTTCTCCTTGAGAACGGGCCTCGCGGCGACGACGCCCGCCGAGAAAACAAACGATCCAACTCCCAGGTCCATCAGCGAAGTGCCCCAGTTCTCAACCTTTCCGAATCGTCTAGGGAAGATCGGAAAGTCCACGGCGAGGATGGCCAGGCATGTTATAATCATCATGCATCCTCTATATATGGTGAGGAATGGCTTGCGGGGCAACGGGTCGAGAGATGCCTCTGACGGGGCAACCTTCTTCGATTGGGGAGGCTTAGTCTTTTTCTTCGTCGGTACGGTGTAGAAATATGACAGTATTATCGCCGGACTCAAGATAAGGATGTCGAGTAATAGAGGGTTGGGGGAGTAAACCGTGGTCGCGAGGAGAATGGCGCCGACATTGAGGAAGAAGTCGACGGCAAAAGGGATGGCTGTGTATTTCGCAAAGAAATGGTGCCTTGCTTGCAGAGCTGACCAGGCAATGACGGATATCTGATTCTCTATCAGCCAGGTCACCAAGAGCGGGGCTGGAGGCTTACAGGAACAACCGCCGTTACTGCGATAATATCGCCAATTGATCCGCCCGTGAGGTTCGACACGAAGTCTTCTTTCTGGGTTTTGTAGTTTTTCGCCATGGTAAGAAGGGCAGCGCAGCTAGAGGGGTATCAATTCAAACCAAATATTACACAGAAAACTACACATTCATGTCTCGGAAAGGAACTCTGGTTGTGGAGGGTGGAAGGGGAGCTCAAATGGTGCTGTCCTCTTCGGAAGCTGGGGTAAATGCGCGCGTTGGCAAATCAGTAGTAGCCTCGTCGGACAAGGCTGGGTGAGCTTAGTGTATTATTGATGACTAAGCAGCCTCCTGGCTAAGCCAAGAGGAAGGGAGACGACGACCGATATAAGATTTTAACATGAGTATCACTTTCTTCAAATGTGATAATTATTATTTTTAAAAAATATATACAGTTGGCTAAGTACACAGTAAAAGGCCCTCGGACTGAAATACCTTGGAGAGCCGGGGTTATGGAATTTTTATTTTTATTATTTTATCAATTTATTGAATCTATTCAAACGCACCTGGTAGTAGGTGGTAAATTCACAGCCTCTACCCAAAAGAATGCTGAATATAAAACCCGGCTTCCCGAGGCTCACATGCACCCGCTTTCTCGTATAGGGATTTGTCTCGGACCGCCGCTTCTGTTCCGTTTGGTACGCAGAACATATACCGCCTTGCGAGAGGTGCGTAGGCCAAACAGCTAGCCATGGCTGATTTCTTCAAAAATAACTATTTTCAAAGGAGGTCACAGCAAGTAAGCGATCACCTTGAAGGTTTCAGTCTTCATCATCCCCACCCGTAGATATGGTAACATGGCTCTTCGGCGCCATCGTGCCTTGAATTACTTCTTTGTTCTCGAGTGTGGTTCCGTGCACTTCTCTCTACATGTGGCTGGGTGACGTCTCGGGCCCTTTGTCCTTCATAAAGAAGTAAGTTACCAATGGAGGCCCGGGACGAACTCCTTCTCCTTGTTTACAAGTGTAGAAATAACCTGCCCATCCTTTGGCTTCCATATCGGATTTCCACCGTAAACTTCTACGCCGTGCTAGGTGACGAAACCTTCGACGGAAAGCATGGCTTCAAACGGAACAAAACCTGCACAGGCACCAAGGCAGGTAGATGCACCTTGTCATGTCGAATTAATGGAGCCAAAAACATTAAAGACCCCCGGCCGCCAGCGTCCACCTAACCTTCGGCCATTATCAACAACACATATCAAGCCTGAACAACATCGACGTGGCAGCCCATATCCGTACCACTCAGACTCTCCATATCGCGAGTCTCCAGAGACACCAAATTCAGCAACAAGCCTTGCCACACCATCTCTCGCCGGTGTTCGTCAATATTTCCGCGAAAACGGCCTCCATACCGCTTTCCAGTCGCCCTTGTCACGTTCCCCACCGCTTCTGACGCCGGGCAGCTCACGTAGATACTCGGGCCTCTCGTCGTCCGGTCTCGTCACCCGCTTTGACGGACTGCACGCATCGTCTCCCCTCTCAGTCAACCCGTCACCCATAAACCCGCGCCGCTCCTTTGCCGAGGAGACCCGCGATATGCTCCTCGCCGGCACCAACCGCAGCGAACTCTCACGTGTGAGTAGTGTTTCGGCGGATTCCCGCGACAACCGCCCCGAACGTCGCTTCTCCAATCTCCCTTCTAAACGACTGAGCAAGCCTCCTCTAGGGCGGCTCCGTGAATACGGACACGCCTACCCGGGCAATGTAGCGATAGCCGACGTCTTCGTGCGGGCTATGCACAGCCGCGTACCGAATCAGACCAAAGGGCGCCGGGATTCCGTTATGTCGAATACTGGAGACGATGAGAACTACATCACTATCCCCCAGAGTGATAGTGACCACGTCGTAATTCGAGCACGCGTCATACCCTACTTGAAGGAGCGGAAGCCCTTCCTCATCCAGCGCCGCTTCAGCAAAGCTGATATCGAGGCTTCGCGGACGACAATGACGGAAGAGGCAAAAGGCAAAGAAAAAGAAAAGAGTGGGAAATCTGATACAGGATCAGAAAGTGGGGATCGGGGGGCCAAAAATGAGAGTGAGAAGGAGGCTGCTGCGCATGTAACGCCTGAAGAATCGGCGAGCCCCCAACAAGCACCTGCAGAAAAACGTTCGCCGCCTGAGAAAGAGACAGCAGAACCTACAGCAACACTTCCAAAGAGAAGGGTAATGGCCATTCGTAAGTCCCGCTTCGGCGCACTCAGCCTTACGCCCTTCCAGCCCACTCCCACCTACCTTGCATGCAAACGCAGCTAGCATATAGCACGACAGACATGGACTACGCGCTCAAGTACCTCCCCATTCTCGGCGCCATAATGCTTTCTGGCTAATCCGCAGGGGTGACACAATCGACATCCCCATCCCCCATCCAGAGGCCTGGAGCGACACTATCGCGTACGTGTACACAGGGCCCGGGACCACCAGCGACGCCATCAGAGCCAACGTGGCACATTTGGCCGGGACTGTGGAAAAGGGGTGCTGATTCGACGGACGGATTTGGATCCTGTGCCCACGCCGCTGGGATGCTGGGAGGTGTGCCTTGAGTGATGCGCTCTTCCGAATCATATGGACGGTTTGGGTTGTATTTTCTAGTGATTAGCGGAGGAGGGGTCGGCATCGGGAAGGCTGTGGAACTGGGATGGTGATGGTAGGGGAGGGAGTGATTTTGCCAGCCGCACGCTTTAGCCGGGCTGCTTCCAGTAGAGCTGGAGCTGGAGCTGGAGTGTGAATCGGTTCGGTTTGAACAAGGCAGATTTGGCGTTGATGGATATGGGTTGTAGGGCTGGATAGTCAGCTTCTTAGTGACAACCATACGGTAGTAGTTAAGCTGAGAATTGATTATGTTCATTCTATGATGAGGTATCGTAGATGTTCGCTTTCGAATCCGGTATACAAGAGCTGTGTTGCACTGGCGATGTGACCCGCCACAGTGTCCGCCACAGCGACCTCCGATTAAGGTTGCTGTAGGACGTGCGCGCCAACTTTCCTCGATCACACTAACACGCAGCCACCTCCGTCTTCGTTCTTCGTTGACTTTAACTTTACTACGCCACAGAGCTGGTATGGAAATAGTATACCAGATATAGTCGTTCGCGCCTCTAATTCAGGATATTTTTTTTATGAGTCTTGTGCTCCGCCTACACTCTCTTGGTGTGAAGCCTCAAGCCACTCTTGAAATTCGGGGGGAAGGGGGGGAGGTTGTGTTCCCTTCCCCTGCCGAAGCAGACGTTACATTGCATGAGCCTAGCCAGCCACGATGTCCAATTCGACAATGTGTCTTTAATTTGAGTTCTGAACTTGGCGCTATGCAGAACTGATAGTCTTCTCTATACGAGGTATCGTGAAAGTATCCCAGCAGCCCACTGGGAACATCTCGAACGTTGGTGGCTCAAGGCTGTCGCCCATGCTTACCTGCGACATCTTCTGTGTCCTCCTGTCTCTTCTCCAATATCAAAAATAACAATGAAGTACTCTACAGTAGTATGTGAACTACACTACACAACGTACAATACCAGGACAGGGCCACCTGTCGAACTGTTACGCTAATGGCATCAGTGTGCAGCGGCCATCGGACTTCAGCCATACAGATGTCGGTCTGTGAGGCTGTGCTTTCACTTTTGTCCGAGATTTGCACCTATGCGCCAAGTGCCTGCTATATTGGGATCCAATCTACTTTACCCAAGCCTCGGCGTGTGGTTTGTTCATCTCTTACCACCCCCATCTTCGTTCTAGCCCGTCGCGCCTCTGGCCCCATGGACAAACTCTATCAATGATAGAATTGTGGGTGGAGCGGCGGTTGTGGCTATCGTGGAATTGATCAGCAGAAGCTGGCACCGTTGTACGCCACCCTCAACCTTCAACCCTCACCCCCGGGTTGTATGCTCTCCAATCACCTGCTCTATAGGCTTGTCTCGGAGCCATAGATGGCATATAGCTGAGTTTGCTGAAGCGAGTATAGTATCTTCTGACTGCTGCCTCCATTATACTACTTCCAAACCCCTCATAATGCTCATCGAAGCTATAAACCAGGAGAATGTCGCCTTGGTCCGCCACTCACCAAAAACGTCTGCACTGACCTGAGGAACCCCCATGCCAGCCGTGCTTTTCGCTGTCTCGTAAAGATGCCGCCGTGGTACAACATCGAGCTGCCTTCCCTCCACCACTATGACAACCCGCCCGACGTCGACGTCGCCGATGAGCGTAATCCATCGCCCCAGCCACGTCTTTCGGGCTCCAGATCGCACAATGAACCATGGGGATCGAGGGGCACGCTAAATGACAGTACGGATAATCTGTGGCGTACCGATTCCCCGCCTTCCACCGCCGCGGGTCATCATGATGACCGGACGCCAATACTCAACCAACATGAGACATTCAGGTGCAGCGTGGGCACCAAGTCCCCTCTCCAGTCAAAACGAGACCACTTTATGACGACGTGGTTGACATGCGCCGCCGCCGTCATCTCAACGATCTTCTCAGTGTACTATTCATACACGGTGCTCGTGAGTGACAGAGCGGTGCCCCAAGCGCTGAGCCTGTCGCCGGGGAAGACGGTGATGGCTATCAACGTGCTATCCCACGTGGTGGCGTACCTATTATGGAGCTTGGTTACTGATGCAAACTAGGAGCTGCGGTGGTCTTTGGCGTGTCGCCCGCAGGGCGTTACTCTTACCAGCTTTCTGGTGCTGAGCAGAGCCACCCCGTTGCAAGGTGTGGCGTACCTATGCACTGTATGGGGCGGGCATATACTCTGGGCCTTGCAAAAGTGGGTGTTAACTTCCCAGCAGGGCGCTCAATGCGATTTTGGGGCACTTTGCGACATTTACTGATATTGCTGCAGGATTATTTCAATGGCCCTAGTCACACTCCTAGGTCTAGTCTTGATCAGTCGGTCCCTCCAGTCTTATCAAACGGCACCCAGTGAAAGCCCAGCTAACATGCCACAGCTGATGTGACGTTCAAGAATATGTATACCGCCGTTCCTTCTACCGAGCATGTCCCTGTCTTTGCCGGCCTTGCTCCCCTGTCCATTGAATTTCTCCCTTACGTCCCACCGGCTTTGATCAGTGTGTATGCAGCCACATACACGGCCGGCTTCCTCACAGATCCTCGCTTTGTGGCCAATATGGAACCTCTAAACTGCGAAGGTGATACGTGCCTCTCAGTATTTTTGCCTGGGGGACTTCACACCGTGAGGGTGGCCAGCGGAGACAGAAACTCCACATTGTTCAGGGGTGAACTGGGTGGAGAATATGAGAGTATCATTGTTCACCAGGCTCCGGGATACCAGGTAGAGTTCTATGACTTGCCAGACAATTATAAGTTCAAGAGCGAGGACTGTACAATATATATGGATCAGATTGGATTTTCTAATTACGGCCTCTATGTCTGTATTGCCGCTCATGGCTCAGACCTACTCTCTGGTTCGTACTTTACATATCAATCATCAAATCTCTTACTTATCATTCATTGTTAACCCACACTTATTATTCACAACATAATTTGAAGGAGCTAACCCATGGCCCATTTCAGGTTGGACTGTATGTCCCCAAGATACAGGCGTCGGAAACTGTGGCCAGAACACAACCTGGACAGAGAAGTACCCCATGGACCAAGCCACCACTACCTCCATGTACAAGCGTTACGCCAGCGTCGCCTATGACGCCAAAAATTTGTCCATCTTGAGCATCGAGCGTCTTTCTTCGCCGCAAGTAACTGCCATTGACGCAGACATAATACGCACCTACTTTGGCATCGTGATGAAAGATCAACCCGCCTTTGCCAATTCCACCGCCCCCTCATTTGCGAGTGATAACTCCACAACCCCCGTCTTCAAAGGCAACTATGAAGCAGCCAACGCATGCACCTCATACACTGTGCAATACGGTATCTTCTGGATTTTGACTTTGTACAGGGAGGACTTCGGCTCTTACGCCGACGGCGGCCTCGCGATCCTGCGCGGCTTCCTCGCTATCCCGCTGCAATTCTCCACAGAGATATGGCAACAGGCTGCTATGGATACGCTGCCCGATGATCTTAGAGTCGATGCACAGCTATCACGCGTCAGCTACCGCGCTCTGGTTCAAGCGTGGACTGTGTACATATTTGCCGGAGCGGCGTTTCTCGTTCTTGGATGGAGCATAGGGTGTCTGTGGTGGTGCTATATGGGACCGTATACCCCAAACGCATCATTCTTTCCAGAAATAGACATTACCTCCAAGGGTACGAGTCCCGCGGCCACCGTAAGGGGCTCTGACAGGAACCATGCGCCAAGTATTCGCTCGGGACGCGTGAGCAGTCGCACATTGCACTATCCGCAGTTTGGACCGTTTGAGAAGGGTGTCGAACAGGAGGAGGAGCTCGAAGACTTGGAGTACCTGATGCGAAAGTTGGGGCTTGGGAACGGCATGTCCAGGGCGGTGGTGAAGGGGATTAAGGGGAAGAGGATATACTGCGGGGTGTACCTGGGGGAGATGGGGGAAGCAGACCATATTGTTATTGTGACGGAGAAGGATAGAGTAAAGCCGCTGGTTAAGGATAAGTTGTACTGCTGATACGTATTGAAGGTTCGGAGTTAATGGGGACCTTTTACGCTCATACGATTCTGTATCTTTTAATGGGACGGTTAGATAAATTAACGAGACACGGATTTTAATTTCTTACGAGACTCAATTAGTGGCCCGTCACATATATGCCTAGTGAATTTGTGAGAATTGCTGATTTTCATTATTAAGTTGAGAAACTCTACTCAAAGCACCCTTTCTCCCGCTCAGGCGGCCCCAGGATGACCGCCTAGTACTAGACGAGACGATTCGGTCCGTTCAAGAGCCGTCTGTAGAAGAACATCTCTATCAACCTGGGCGGACAATAGCTCTTCCCACGAGCACCAGTCCGGACCGGGATAGATAATTAGGAGATGGTAGATTGCAGAAGTTGGGAGTTAGTAGTAGTCGCAGTACCACTATTTACTAGCTCAGGCGAAATGGAAATAGGGATAAGCACCAAAGGCTTCTCACTCGACCGTGATACTATAATATTCGGGATATGCTACTAGACGAACGGTAATTCCGAGACCCATTCTAGCGCGACGACGTTGTGATATCTCGGCAGATGAGCCTACATCGACGACGCAGTCACGACCAAGCCGCAACAAAGATATTGCCAAATTTATACTATATAGTAGAATATGATTTGTAGCACGAGTAATGTTTATTATTTTTAGCTCTACTCACAGTCGAAATTCCATGGGTGACTAAATGATTAATCGTCAAACCTGACTATGCGCTTCGCTCACAAAGCGAGCAGTCAGGTCTGACGATTATAGGCGGCCTATTATGACAACAGTTCTGTTGCACTGAACACAACGAAAGGCAGCACTTTTTCACACCGCGTCGCTGTTCCGAAGGCTCCCCCTTATCGCAGACAACTTTACAACGCCCTACACTGTCACGTTTATGAAATATCCGAGGTCTGTGTTTTTGATCTGCCAAATTATTTGCGCTGACGGATTGCATTAGCCATGTCGTACGGTGTTTACACTGTAGAGCTTCTAGGTTCAGGCCCCAGGAACCATGTTCGGTTATTCGTCGAGACGCAGGGGGATGGAGGCGGTCAAATCTTTCACGTCATTGGAACTATCCTCCAGGGTATGACATTTGAAACTAGATCTGAGACGAAACCAGAAAGCGATGTATTATTCGTGTCTGGGTCACAAAAATACGTTGGACGAATTGCACAGTCGGCAATGGGGGAGTTGGACGCACTATGCAGGTTAATCCCTCCGCCCGCCGCCCAGATGAATCTAAATGGGACACGCAAGGATCCGGCCAAGCCGCTCCGTCGCTGTATGGAGTGGGTGGAGGATGTCAAGGAGGAGGCTCTGCGCCGTGGGTTGATCTCACCGTGATCTCGATGGCCACCTGAGCTCTCACATGAGTTTTGAAGCCACTCCCCATTTGAAGTGGCCAAAAAAATTGTCATGATAGTTAAAGCACTCGAACCAACCCAACCAGCGCCGTTGGGAAACAAGTGTACAGTCACAAGTTCTTAGAGTCTCCATACCAAGTGCCCGTATGAGACATCGACAATAACAGCACCATAAAACTGCAATAGTCGCTGCCCATTTCACATTCCATTCGCCATGATAATCCCTTTCCACCAATAATGATACCACAGTAGGACCCCACGGAAACTGGCATATATAAAAGGACGAATGCCATTGTATATTACATAGATTTTGCACTTTACATATCTCCTCTACCATTCTACCAGGCCGACACCTCGCCAGACTTAGGCTTCTCGACTCTCACGACCTTGTCGCTGTTCAAAAGACAAAGTGGGTCGAAGGCAAATTTAATCTACGCATACGTCGTTAGTAAAGCAATCGTCGGCCGAGGAAGAAATATAAACATACCTTGCGCATAGCATCCACTGTTGTCGTCCCCAGCTCGTGATTCAAGTAATCCCTCTTCACCAGTCCCACCCCATGCTCCCCGGTCACAGTCCCCTCCATCTCAACCGCCCTCTTCACCATGCGATGCACAAATGCCTCAGCCTTCTTGCGCTCTGCGTCATTATATATCAGGATCGTATGGAAGTTCCCATCGCCCACGTGCCCCACAATCGCAGCCAGCAGCCCAATCTTTGACAGGTCCTCCTTGGTCTCCTCAATGATATCCGGCAGCCTGCTGATCGGCACGGCAACGTCGCCAGTCCACACGTGGTCGCTCTCCTCACGCTTCAGGGACATGACGCTCCATAACGCCTCCTTGCGCGCCGACCACAAATCCGTCTTCTCCTGCTCGTCACGCGCGAACTCGAAGGTCTTGGCGCGGTGTTTATTCGCGATATTTTGCACCATCCGAACCTGCTCCTTGCACGCGTTCTCAGTGCCCGCAAATTTGAAGAAGAGCGTTGGCTCTTCGGCCCAGGTACGCGAGGTAGTGCCGGATGCATTGATGCACTTCATCTGCACGTCGTCGAGGATTTCGACGGCTGCGACGGGAATGCCGTCACCGACGACTCGGGAAACGCATTCTGCAGCGTCACGGATGGATGGGAAGGCGCAAACAGCAACAGAGGTGGCAATTGGTTTCGTCGTTACCTTCAGCGTTGCCTCGGTGACGAGACCTAGAGTTCCCTCACTGCCGATGAACAGTTTTGTGAGGTCGTAACCAGCGCTCGACTTGCGCGGACGTTGACGAGTCTTGATAACAGTTCCATCGGCCATAACGACGGTCAGGGAGAGAACCCATTCACGCATAGTACCGTATCTATAAGCGTTTGTCCCAGAGCAGCCAGTTCCCACCATGCCGCCAATCATGGCGCCTGGTCCTGGGTCAGGCGGGAAGAAGAGGTTCGATTCAGCGAGAACTTCGTTCAGGTGCTCCCATCCAACTGCCGGTTGGACAACAACGTCCATGTCCTTTTCGTGAAGCTGCAGGATCTTATCCATTCGCCCGAAGTCGATGCATATTCCCCCGCGAGTAGCCGTATAGTGTCCTTCCAAGGATGTTCCACCAGAATAGGCAGTTACGGGGATTCTCCTCCGGTGGCAGACCTTCATGATCTCACTGACTTCCTCGGTGGTGGTGGGATAAACAACAAGGAATGGCTTCTCGGAGTCCTTGCGGACATGCGAAGACCATTCTGAGCCGGCATGAGCGATAACATCATCCTGTGTGGTGTTGACGTTATCCTTCCCAACGATGGCGACGAAATCTGCCCAAGCAGCTTCGAGGTTTGTAGGCGCAACGTTGTGTTTCGGTGGCTTGGTCGCCGCGAGAGGGAGGGTGGAGTCAGGAGATGCCGGAGCTGGGTTCTTGGTGCCCATATAGTAGCATGCTAAGGAGGAGGCGAGGATGGCTGCATTCCCATGTTAGCAATGTCCTTGCGCGCAATGGCTTCTGCATTCTGCCCCAGCCATGCTTCGTGGGTAGTTACACAGCAGGCTGACAGCCCCACTCACCGAACGTAGTCGCAAGATTCCTCCCCCCAGCCCATTCCTGCCGCTCATTTGCATGTCTCTCCCGGTCCATACGCTCCTTCGCCGTGCGCGCCGCCGTGCTGCCGTACAGTTGGCTCCTGAAAGCTCCATGCATCTCGGCCTGGCTTGGCGGGCCCTCTCTGGCCGCAGCTGGAGGCGGAGTCGTGCCAGGCAGAGGCTTCGAGCCGCCTAGGTTCGACTCGGGGGTCTTGGAATCCGATGCATGCCGTCTCTGGAGCTTTGTAGCTGTGCGGCGCAGGCAGCGCTGGGGTGACGAATTGCCGCGCTGCAGGGTCCGGAGGAGAGTGTGTGAGGCAGGCATAGCGGCGGTCAAGCGGGCTTGCGTTGAGGAAGTCGGACAAAGAAGCTCTATAGGCTACTTCGGAGCATGGCAATTCGCCAGAGAAACTAGCGGGATTGATATCAATTCACTGCCCAATTCTACTTGGCCGATGATGATGTCGGTCCGAGCTATACCATGGGGATTTTGCAGAAGACACCACAGCTAGCCGAGAGCGCGATAAGCATCATATTGTTATCAGTGGTAGTATCTTTACAGATGGCATTTCACGAGAGCAATATTAGTGACAAATCAACTTGGAATATATACATTCTCTAATACAAGCAATGATACTGATATAGCCACGACCTTGACTCCTCGCCCTGATAGAGCCCGGTTAGCAAATACAGAACCAACTCCGCCGCCGCCTAACCCCTCTAAAGTCTTTAAAACTGACACAAGAACAATTGTACATCTAACTTTGATCATCAAACCCGAGCTCTCGAGCAAAAACTCCTTGAATCATTAACCCACCGTGGCAAGGATATCCATCCCTACCTTATTATGCCCCGAGTTAAACACGAAGACCCAAACACCCAGCCTCTCAACCCCTTACTCATTCTTCCAGCCCTGCATCAACTGCACAGTAAAGATGGGTTTCACCCCGTTAATAGCCGCCAGGTACGCATCAAGCTCCTCATCATGATCAATTTGCAGGTTCATCTCCTGCCCATTACTCTCCTTAACAATGCCCTCCAGGCGCACCGGGATGGTGCCGGGGTATTTACTCGTTGCCAACTGCCTCAGCTCGTCCACTGACACGCTGCTCAGCGTGCTCACCCAAAGTCTCGAATTCGGCTGAATATCAGAAGCAGGGTGGAGGCGGAAGTAGACAGCGATCGAGTTAGCTGGGTTCGGGAAAGCCGCCTGTGCCGCCTGCGCTGTATACTGCTGGTCCGCGTACTGTTGCTCAGCATAGCCATGGTGGTCGTGGTGGGAATCCATGAGCGATGGGTCGTTGGCGGTGGCAAGCAGTAGCGAGGGATCGATCCGCATGTCATCGTGGTCTGACATAAGAAGATGAGACTGGTTATGCCGAGCCAATGCCTGGGCCTGCGCTTGGGCTTGCATGTGTGCTTGTGCTTGTGCCTGCGCCTGAGCTTGTACCTGAGCCTGAGCTTGCGCTTGAGCGTGAGCAGCAGCCTGTACTAGGGCGTCGTGAGGACCTGGCATTGGGTACTGTGATATCTCCTCCTCGCGGTCATTGGTGAAGTTCTCCATGCTTTGCGGGACCTCGGCTGTGAAGTTCGAGTCAAATTTCTTCTTCCTTGTAGGGTCACGCTTGGTTTGGTCGTCGCGGAGGCGCTTCATGACATCTCTGCAAAGAACTTCCATGGCCTTGAGTTTCTCCTGGCGCTGTGGGTCAGCTTCGCCAGGTGCGAGAATGTTCGTTAGGAGCTCAGATTCATCAATCCATTGTTGCTTGAGTTCGCGCCAATGGTCGTCTCCTGCTTCTAGCTTGCTTGTAAAGTGGTCTGCCTTGAGAGTCTGATAAAATGCGTTGCGTATCTGCCGTGATTCCTCAGGGTTAATGCCGAGGGCATTCTTCGCTTCGGCAATCGTCATCCTGCGCTCCAAAGTACGCATTCGCTTTGTGACGTCTGTGCAGACGACGTCCAAGGCGAGCTTCTTTTGTTCTTGATTATCAGTCTCCTGCCAAAAGACTTGCTGCAGATGGGGGCTCTCCTGTACGAGCCGGGCCTTAACTGCCTCCCAGCGTTCTGGCCCCGCAAGAGTCTTCTTAATAACGTCCGCTTCCTCGCAGATTCTCTGAAATCGCGCTCTGATATCTCGGTATAGGGCGCTGTCGAGGCTCAGGAACGCCTTGCTCTCATCGATTGTCGTCTCCGAAGGGAACCTCGGCGGCCCAGGTGGATCCGCAGGTAGCCCGGCCCACCCCCTCGTCCTCCTCCTTCTCTTCCTGCTCAGCCACCTGACCGCACTCTCGGCCTGCAGCTTCTGCAGCCTCTCCATCCTCTTCGCCAGCACCTCTGGGCTCAGTTCCGGACTAGCAGCCCTATCCCCATCATTCTTGGCCGCGCCCCCCTCACCCTCCTCAGCACCGCCCTCGATCTGCTGCTGGCTGCCCGAGCCATCATCAAACAACGCCTGCTGCAGTTGATCCATCACATCCTGCTCCGACTCGCGCTTCTTGGCCTTCATCCCATTCGGCACGCGCAGCAGCCAGCGGTTCTTTGCGCGCACCCGCATCAGCTCGCGCTCCTTGATATCGAAGCCGTCCTCCTCATTCAGCACGCGCAACATCTCTCGCTGCGACACATTGCGCTCCCACAGCTCCTTCACCCGCGCCACCAGCTCCACGTTCTTGTGCGCCGGGTTCTGTTTCGATGGGAACTCCCACCGCTTAAATTGCGTCTGGAAGGCTCGTTTACTGTCGCGCCACATACAAGTCAGTCCACCGTACACATAGGCCGCAGAAGACAGGCGACGGACGCATCACGCCCTCGGGGGGAGGGTAACTGTAACGCCAATGGGGGGGAACGGGTACACACCTCGGCGCAAACTTATGGTGCTCCTTCATAAACTCCATAATCTCCTCGAGGCTCTTCTTTTCCTCAATGTAGAGGCGGTAGCAGAGCTCCTCTTTGTTCTCCCAATCGTACACCATTTTTGCCTCTATCAGCCCACGCAGGGCGTTGCCTCGGGGAATGCGCGATGCGCGATGCGCGTCTGGTGCGGTATGGCACAGTAGTAGGGTTCTGGCAAAAGTAGTCGTATACGGATACCTTGATGGCCGTATGCAGATTCAACGGTTGATGTTTTGCGTTCTGGGCTCCCTTCGATCGCTGGTGAACGGCAGGGAAGAGAAGTCACTGATGGCAAACAGCACACGTGATAATATGTCACGTGGCTCGGGCTGTTTGAGAACGAATGTTGTGCTTTTCTATCGTAACACAAAGGACCATCACTGTTGATGAATAATTAATGGCGAAAAATAAAATATATATACACGCTATCGCCTTTTGTTACATTATCCCATTGTGCATACCACGCCAGTAACTCCCCAATGCCCCACCCGATATTCCCAAGTACCTTACCTACCCATCGTAAACCGACTAAAGCGCTCCTTTAACAACCTTCCTCGCTCGCCCAGCCTTGACCTTCTTTGCCAGCGCCAGAGTCTCCCTCTCTGTCCCATATAACAGCTCTTCCTCCTTCGGGGTTAGTGCTGCCTCGTCTTTCTTTCCTCCAGCCCCCGGGCTCTTCCTTCTCATTGTCCCGGTTCCTACCATTACAAACTCATCCTCGCTTTCGGCATCGCCCAGATCAAGCAGCACAGGCATGCGCCACCACTCTTCGCCCACCCGCTCACTCTCCACCGTCCGCACATCCACAGCCTCATTCTCCCCATCCAACATCTGCTGCCGCCGCTCCTCCTCGGGGTGGATATCGAACTCATCCTCTGCCTCCTCATACTCCACGTTCTCCTCCACCTCCGCAAAGTCGGGCGCGAGTGCCGACCATCGCTGCGGACTGATGATGCTCCAGATGTGGATGCGCCCGCTCTCGAGCCCGCACGCGGCAATCAGCGGCCGGCTCGGGTGCCACTCCACCACGCCGTGCTCCTCCTTGGGGCCCTCGAGGATCTTGACCAGACTGCCGTGATTGCGCTCCCAAATGTAGATGTCGTGGTTGTTGTATGTGCTCGCCATGACGTACTCGCCCGAGCCGCTGAACGCGACGTGGTTCCAGCTGAGCCGGTTGACAACGTCCTGGAACTTGTGCTCGACTTCCAGGTGGATCTGGTCGGCTTCTAGGGTCGCGTTGTCTAATGGGGGTAAATGGATGGTGCGGATCACGCGGTCCTGTGCGTTGACTACCATGTCGCGCCCTGAGGATGTGAGGCGGAGGTAGATGACCACGCCGGCACTGATCTTTGTCGAGTATATTGTTGTGAGCGACGCTGTTTCGATTATGTTCAACCAGCCTTTCGATGTACCGGCAAGGATATGTGATCCAGACGCCGTGAAGATGGCCACGGTTGTCGTCTGCTTCGCGTCCTGCGCCACCTGCTTCTCGCTCAGTTTCTCGGTTTCCTCGCGCGTGCGCTTAGGAACCGACGAGAATTTGTAGCTGGTATCGTTGCGTAGGTCGACTAGGAGGGGTTGGTTGTCGAAGAGACTCAGCACGGCCAGGTGACTATTTGCCTGTTAGCTGCGTCCATAACATCGCCCAACCCATCACTCCAACAGAGGCATAGCACGTACTCATCCGCCGCCGACAAATCAGCCAAATACACCATCCCACCACATCTCCACTCCCCCTCCACCCCTCCCGTCTCCAGATCCCACAGCACAACCTTCCAATCCTGCCCCGCGCTCAATAAATACCGCCCATCCTTACTCCAGCTCAGACTCTGGATCTGCCTGGTGTGTCCCCTCAGTTTGCGCGCCACACCCTGCGTTTCCACATCGATAATCGTCACCACGCCATCCACACGCCCAGATGCAAGTAGGTCGCCCGCCCGGTTGAAGCGCGCACACGTGCTGTGTCCGCTGCGCAGTGAGGTAGTGGTCGTGTCTGGGTAGTCGAGGGAGAGGACGAAAGGGTCGATGAGGGAGAGGTTCATCGCGGTGGGCGGAGATGCATAGATTCGTGTTGTAATTCAGGTAGTGGGTATGATTAGGAAAGAAGTGCAGATTCTGCTCGTATCCTATTCCCTCTGATGTTTACCACAATTGTTTTTCACAATCCTGAACGTTGGTGGTAGAGAAGGCTGACGTTCAGCCGACATCTTATCTTTGACGAGGCTGGGCCAGGACGGGATTTATTTCGTGCACGTGACTGGCAAGGCTCAAGGTAGTGAATTGCTGCCTGGCCGACGTTGATATTGGCACAGCGTGATTATCCTCCGTCCATTGTGAAGTTTTATGAAGCACCATGAATTATCAACGGTCTCAGCAGTTTTAAGAGTCGTACGTATCATTCTATCCATATATCTAGTAATGGCTCTATAATATAAAACTAGACCAAGGAGATTTATCTAAATGCCAATCCCTTCCCCTAGCATCCCAGCCTTACGCCCACCATAGTAACGCCCAGAGTACTGCAAGAAAAATAATATATAATAGAGATCGTGGTGTTCGAGCTTCGGGTTTAGCGCTCTCCCTAATCGGGCAACGCGCGTGCACGTCCGTGCCGCCGCTTTCAACTTCTATAAAAGGGCCACTCCCTCCCCCTGACTCTAGTCCCTCTCCACCTTCGCTCCTCCCTCCCAACATCGCTCAGCTGAAAAGTCGCACCGGCACATGAACGCTTCGCAGAGCCACAATCTCGATATACGCCCTCCGATGACTGCTGCGCTTTCCATGCCACCGAGCTCTTTGCGATGGCAACGAGCCCTTTGACGTTCTGGTCGTCAGATCGGTCAAGATGCGAGAACGAGCTGAGCTGCGTTCCGCTCGACCTGCCTCTCTTGCGCCCTTCCTCGTCGCCGCGCACATCTGAAGCCGCAACTGTAGCATGCGCAATCTGCCTCGAGAGTGCCTTACGCGACGACCTAGCCAATTGCAAAAATGCCTCGCGGTGGACGTGGCCGGCCCTTACGTAGAACGCCGCGCGGCCCCGCCCTCTTCCGTATCCACATTATCAAATCCGAATCGTAACTCCAATAAGAAAAGGAAAAAAGTCATGATCATGACGTCGTAGTCCGCCGTTTATCTTTCATCTTGACTCCCCATTATCTATCTTCTCATCGTCAAGACATTATCTCCGTTCTGATCGCCAGCCTGGAAGCTCGCCATATGGGAGGACAAAAAGTACTCGAATCCATCGTCCTTGATCCTGCCAAACCAATCAAGGAGCTCCATCTCCTCCAAGTCAGCTCTTCCCTTCCTCTCTTCAACAAACGCCTCCATGTCGCATTCCCTCAGACGAACATGGCTCTCATGGTGTAAGAATCGCGCTCTCGGCGAGTCGCCAACAAGCGACTCGCAGAGTGCCTCAGTTGCCTCATCCATCTTCAGCAAGTCAATGTGACCTCTCCAGCCCGCGATGTCTGGCTTAATCTTGTGCTTCTCACTGTGCTGAGCCAGCCACTGCATCACTGGCGTCACCGCATCACGCGGAGGCTCCGGGCCGCCTGCAACGAAGCGGTGGATGGATACGGGGATGTTGAAATCGGCATTTGCCTGCTCGAGAATGCGCTCGCCCGCCCATTTGCTCGCGACATACCCGTTGCTTCCGTCAGTGGCGGGTTGGTTCTGAGAAACCGAGTCTCCGATCGGGGCGTAAGCGGTCGTGGGCAAGACGCCAGAGGATGAAATGAAGTGGATGGGAACACGGCGGACTGCTGCCAACTTGACGAGTTCTCTGATTGGCTGCACGTTCGTCTGGCGGAGGGCGTGGTAGTTGTCCCAGAATGAGCGGACGGCGCCGAGGTGGATGATCACATCAGCTGTAAGTGAGAGTTCCTCAAACTCGGGCTGGCTGAGACCCAGCATTGGGTTGGACAGATCGCCATGGTGGACTGAGGCCCTGGGCGAAGACACAACGGGCTTGTCACGGACAGCCACACAGTGAATTTCGGTGATGTTAGGGTCATTTTCAAGCCGCGCAAGGAGGTGACGACCGAGGAACCCGGTGGCACCGGTGAGCACGACGACCTTGGGTTGGTTCCGGGGTGCGGTATAGGCTTCAACGGGAGTTGGTATTGCCACAAACGGCACAGCCGTCTCGCGTTCCCAATCAATGGTTTCGACACCGACGCTCTCTTCGATCTTGCAGGCCATCTCGCCAAGGGTGCTGTTATTCATGAGCTCGAAGACAGACACGACGACACTGAGCTCTTCGCGGATGCGAGTTTGTAGGCGGACGATTAGGAGGGAGTTACCACCAACCGAGAAGAATGTGGTAGCAGGCGTGATGGAGATGTTAGTTACGTGCGTAGACAGCACATCTTGCCACAAGCGGAATAGCTGAGTCTCAGTATGGGTAAGTTCGCCGCTGAGGGTCGGATTTGCAATATGTTCTGGGAGTGGAAGCGCTTTGACGGCCTTCCTGTCAACTTTGGAATGGTTGTTCAATGGCAAGTGTTCAATAGGAATAGCCATAGCGGGAACCATGTATCGTGGAACCGGTAAGTCCTGAAGGACAATCTGGAGAAAAGCGTCCTTATCGGCAATGTCGCGTTTGGTGTCGAAGACGACGTGGGCAACCAAGAAGTCAGAGTCCTCGCCGTGAACAGTGACGATGGCTTCCATGATGGCACCGTTGCCCGCGCGCACGATGTTGCTTTCGATGTCTCCAAGCTCAATTCGGAGACCACGGATCTTTACCTGAAGGTCGGAGGAGATACGGTGTCGGAAGACGAGTGATCCATCCTCGCGAAAGTGTCCATAGTCACCAGTGCGGTACATTTTTGACCATCCGTTTGCCACATAGGCCGCAGATGCGAAGGGGTTGGGCACGAATTGAGTGGAAGTCAAGGCAGCGTTGTTGGCATAGCCGGCAGCAACGCCCGCACCACCAATGACGATCTCACCTGCTATGCCAATTGGCAAGGGCTTGAGATCTTTGTCGACGACATAAGCTGAATAGTTCGGGTACTGGGAGCCAATCGGAATATCACCCTGCTCTCCTTGACGGTAGTCGATCTCATGGAAGCTTGATCCACATGAAATTTCTGCTGGGCCATAGCTGTTGATTAGACGTACATCGGACAGATTCAAGGCCGCAAACTGCTTTGCGACGGTGTTTGTGAGTCTTTCACCACCAGCAATGGCGTACTTCCAGTCGGAACATTGTCGGAGTGTGCTCATCCCGTACTGAAGCCACATGAGATATTCGGACGGTGTTGCCTGTGAGTAAGTGATATGCTCATCTCGCATCACCTTGGTGATCTCTAGTGGATCGCCCCTCTGGTTCAGGGGGCACATGAAGACAGATCCGCCAGTTGCAAGACCAGTGAAAATCTGCTCCAGTGAAATGTCAAAGCTCAGCGTGCTCTGCTGCAGCGTGGTTTGTGGGGTTTCCATGCCGTACATTCTGATGGAACCTTCAATGTAGTTTCGTAGACCCTCATGCTTGACTGTGATACCTTTGGGAGTTCCAGTCGAACCGCTGGTGTAGATGATGACAGCGGCTTGCGCGCTCCGAGACAAATCTGGAACAACTGTAGATGTATAGGCGGGAACATTGCTGACATTGAGTGTAAGTGCATTGCCCGCACACAAGCTGTTTGCGTTAGGGCTGGTGATGGCATCAGTCAAAATCACACTTGGCTGGCAAGTTTCTACGATCGCCGCTAGGCGAGTTAGTGGGTTTGCGACGTCCATGGGAACATAGATGCAGCCAATTCTCCAGATAGCCAGAAGCGAGGCAATCCAATCGACCGATGGCTGTTGGAAGACGATAACCTTGGATCCTGGATCCACGCCGGCTTTTTGCAAGGTGGCTGCAATAGCTTGACTTCGGCTCATAAGTGCTCCGTAGGAGATTGAAGTACCATTGCCGTCTCTCACAGCCACTGCGTCTTTGTTTTGTCCTGCGACTTGTTCAACACGACTCGAAAGAGTGGCAGGCCATTGGGACAGCAAGTCAGGTCCTTTGCCCATGTCGAGTGCTCGCTGGATTTGTGCTTGACTGTATAGCGAAGGCTCGCCTGTCCTCATGGTTGGTGCATTGACGAAGGCGTCCAGCAGGTTGATATACGACTCGAGCAGCAGGGTTGTGGCATGGCGATCATAGATCGTCGCCTGTGTCTCAAATATGATACCTGGACCTTGATCGTCTTCAACGACGGTGATGTTGATATCGTAATTTGTCTCTCCGGTGTTGTTCTGCTGCATATTCATCTGGCAGTTGCCAAACCTTGAAATCTGCTTGACGCCAACTTTGTAGTCAAAGAAAGCTTGAAAGAACGGAGCATGAGTTGACGAACGCTCGACGTGATGGAACTCCTGGAGCATCATGTCGAAGGGCAGCTTGGAGTTGGCCAGCGCAGTGTATGCTTGATTCCTGGTTTCTGTGACCGAGGCTGCAAAAGTCTTTGTCTCGTCAGGCTTAAATCGCAGAGGGAGAAGATTAAGGAAGAGACCAATTGTTCTAGTGATGTCGTCGTCGGTTCTGTTGGCATCAGCGATACCGATCGTGAGGTCAGCAACGTCAGCCAATCGGGCAAGGAGGATGCGGAAGACGGTGAGATAGACGTGGAAGTTTGTCGAACGGCTCATTCTAGCAACAGCCTTGACCTTCTGCCCAATGGCTGGGTTGACTCGCCTCGAGACTTCGTTGCTCTTGAAAGCAGAAATGGGTACACGCGAACTGCTTATGGCCATTGGAAGAAGTGGAAGCACAGCTGGTGAGTCATGAAAGACATCCTTCCAGTATTCAAGCTCAGAATCCATTTCACCGGCTTGGAGCGCCTTGCGTTGGTTCACTGAGAAGGTGGGAAATTGCATTGGCGAAGGACCCAATGGTGTGCTATTGTATGCTATTTCCAGATCAGACAGCAGCACCTGCAAGCTGATACCGTCCATGATGATATGGTGGTAAGCGACAAGCAGGTAATGCGTCGTGGTATTGAGCGTAAGAAGGGTCATGCGGAGGAGATGAGGTTTACCCAAATCGAAGTCGTGTCTCTTATGGATCTCGTATTCTTGAGCTGCTTCATCGACATGGCTGATCGTTCGGTGCTCTAGCTTGACGTGATTCGTATCGGAGACGCTTTGGACTGCCATGTCAGGCTGCGAAACGTCATTGACGAAAAAGGTTCTGAGAGACTCGTGTCTCATGGCGACGAGCTCAAGCGCTTGTGCAAGCTTATCGACCTTAAGGTTTCCATTCAATTGGTACTGGAAGGCGACGTTAGAAGCCGTACGATCCTCGAGGAAGAGATCGAGAAGCCAGAAGCGTGACTGTGACAGAGACATCGGCTCTGTTCTCAAGACTTTGAACTCACTAAGCTCCTTACTTTCTACAATTGCTCCCAGGTCTGAGAATGATGAGTTTCCGCCGATACTCGATGGCGGCGTCGCAATTGATTCCCCCCTCGAGGGCGTGTCCGTGGCGGTGGTGCCAGCGAAAGAAAAAGCGTGCTGGAGGGCAGGGCGCTCCAAAGAAGCGTTCCTCTCCGTTTTGCTTGCGCTGGTAGCAACGAACGAGACCTCTTGGTGCATGAGCGGGCGTTGTGCAGACTTTTCCTTCTCGGCCTTCGTAATTGATGGAGTTGCTGTATCGCCGAGCATGGGAACGAGCTCCGCAGGTAACTTCTTAGAGGCTTGCTCCGCAAGGTCAGAGACAGATCCACCACCAAGAATTTTCAGAACAGGCATATCCGTTTGCAGCTCTTTCAAGAACCAGGAACGAACTTCGACAGCTACAAGAGAGTCGATGCCGATCTCCACAAGCGGGACATTCATATCCATTTCCTCGCCTGTCAGCTGCAGGACGATCTGCAACTTGGCCGCGAAGCAGGTCTTGATGATCGAGAGAACTTGTTCCGCAGTTGTGGCTTCAATCAGTTGCTCGCGAACTGGTTGAACTGTTTGTTTGGAATCCGCAATGGTGTTCGTCGCCTGCGTGTCAATGAGATAGTGGGACAACCGTGGGTACAGGATCCAAGGAGGAAGGTGCTTGCGATCCGCTGGAACTCGCTCAATACCGGTACTTATGACCGGCTCGAGGTTCATCTCCGGAATACCAGCGAATATTGTCTCGGCAAACATCTGGTGCAGGTCTGTTTCCGAAAGCGGCATGTATGAGTACTTTTCAAACGTTTCTTGGACGACTTGAGAAGCACGCTCAATGTAGCCAATACCAGCGATTCTGCCAATGTCGAAGGCACTCCCAGCCAAGCCGCGAGCTCGCCTTTGTCGGACCAGGCTAGTCATGTAGGAACAAGCAGCTGCATAGTTGCTTTGACCAAAAACGCCACCGACAGAGGAGGTCGAAGAGAAGCATACGAAAAAGTCGAGTGGAGTGTCGTAGAACATCTCATCAAGCCAATTAGTACCATCAATCTTTGGTCTCAAGACGTCGGTCATTTGCTCGTATGACATCTGCGAGAACAAAGTGTCTTTCAAAACCATCGCAGCATTGGCGACGCCCATGATCGGCGGGTAGGATGCCTGAATGTCGTTGACGACCTGAATAACATTGGCTTTGCTTGTTACGTCCATAGCGTAGACTGCGACTTTGGCACCGTAAACCCTGAAAGAATCAAGCCACTTTTGGTCCACCCTAGGATGACGGCTGGTCAACAGAATGTTTCGCGCACCGTTCCGAACCATCCATTCACACAGCGACTGACCAATTTGACCAGTCAGGCCGACCATGAGATAGGACTTGTTAGCCGAGAATAGGGGTGTCGCATCAATGGTGCCGACAATGACAGGAGCGGTGTCTTCGGCAGTCCAATCAACAAGGGTGGCAGGATGCAAAGGTGTCTTAACTTCGGTAACCTGGCTCAGGGAAAGCTCTGTTGGTTTATGGCCAGCCACGTGCTGTCCCGCGGCTGTAGCAGCATTCTTCAGAAGGGAGATGAGCTTCTCCTGGTCTTGGAAGAGACCTGAGCTTGTCGCACGCCAAAGATCTTTCGAGCCAGTGTACTGAACACCTGGCAGGGCTTGCTGGATAAGAGCAGATACTTCCTTGGACTCATCGTCAGTTGCCAGGTCCAAAAAGTTAGTGACTCCAGTGGGCAAGAGGCGCTTGATGTCGTGACCGTGCATCCAGGGGCTAAGTCTGAGCCAAGAAGGGTCGTCGTCCGCCCTAGAGGTACTGAAAATGACTTCGAATTTTCTGGCGGATGCTTGCCTCCGGAGAGCTTGCGCAAGGGAAGATCCGAGGGAACCAGTACCGGGCTCGTGAATAAGGACTTTGGCCCCTACAACAACTGTGGAGAGCATGCGGGCCGCCAGAAGTTCCGCCGCAATGGCAGACAGAAGATCGGCTGGGTCTTCCCGTGTGTCTGTAGGAATGGTGACTACTGGGTAGGATTTATTCGAGTTCGAGGAAGAAAGGGCGATGACGGCGTTGGATGTCGAAATTTCAAGCCCAACACTGACGAACAAATAGAGTCCGGCAGTGATACCCAGTGCTGACAGAGTCGAAACGCATGTCTTCATGGCGGATTTACCTTCCTTACCTTTGCTGAAGAATGGAACGTCCTTCAAGACCGGCAAACCGGAGCCTGTTTCACTGATGGAGATCACATCCGACTTCAGGCTGGCGTGTTTAGCGACTGAGCGTCTTTGAGAGTTAATGCGATCATTCCTCGTAGGGTCAGGAAGCATGCGTGGTGCGTAGAGGCTTCCATGCTGGAACACGAGCTCGGTCTCCTTAGTGTACAACAACTGTTGATCAAGGGCACCAGAAGCTTCCCACTGGCTCACGGTATGCAGACGCAGGGCCACCTCCATGATCAATGTAGAGACTCCATCCAGGCCAGAAGCAACATCAAGATGTTGTACCGAGAGGTGAGGCATCTCATGGATAATACACCTTAGGAAACCAACCATGGCCTGCTGATAAGGATTGTCGCGAGAATCGCGACCAACCCAGAGCAATGTCTGAGAATGCTCCAGCATGATCTTGAGAGCATCCATCTTCTCAGGTGTCAGACTCTTGAACATTGGGTCTTCGAGATCTGAGAGACAGATGACAGTTTGTCCGGGAACAACAGAGCTTTGAGCGCTGATTAGGTCTGCGAAGGACTCAACTGATTGACAGCTCAGTCCGGCAATGTCGGCGATGTCCTCGGCGATCTTAGACACTTCCAATGATTTGCCACCGATGATCGTGAGATGGGAGATTTGTGCGGCGTTGGATGAACGGTAGAGAGGCTTCCTCAGATAACTGACACGATTGTCCATGGCCTGTGCTGAGATGACCGAGAACGGCCAGGCCAGTCCATCACGTTGGGGGGTGGTTGAATCAACTCCGCAGAAGCCGGATTGGCGAAGGACAGTATTCCAAGCCTCAAGAGGCATGGTAGGAGCATAAGGACGCCCATCTTCGCAGCCAGCCCACCAACCTGAAATACCGCCGAACATTGAAGTGAACGCAGCAAGCTTGTTGTTGGTGATTTCGAGCAACATCAAGTATCCGCCAGGCTTGAGAAGACGGCGAACGTTCTTGAGTGTTTTCTCCATCGACTCGGTAGCGTGAAGGACGTTGGAAGCAATGATGAGATCATATGTGCCTTCCTGGAAGTCCTGAGACTCAGGTGTTTTCTCGGTATCAAAGGTCTTGAAGATCAGTTTATCCTTCCAGTCGCTAAACGCCTCAGCGGCCTTCTCAAAGTAGCCACTGGAGATGTCTGTGTACGTGTAGGAGGAAAAGGTGTTACCGATGGTCTCGAGAACGAATTTGGTCGCGCCACCTGTGCCAGCACCTACCTCAAAGATCTTGGCCCTTGGATAGACGTGCGTGAACTGGGAGACCATTCTGCCCAAGGACTCGTTGTAAACCTGAAAGCCAAGGCCATATTTGTAAAACTCGTCCAGCAAGCCGTCCTTCATCATATGTTCAATCATCGTTGACTGACGTCGAACGGCAGATGGAAGAGTCTCGCCCACGGTTCTCACCAAGCGGCAATCCACGGAGTCAGCATGCGCTTCGAAGAGAGCATCGATCTGTGTTTGGGTGTCATTCCGCCACTCTGACTGGATATAGGGATGCTTTCCGGCATCAACGAGAGACAAGGTCCAATTAATCGAATCCCGCAGGCGTTGAAAATGCCACTCAGACTTCGTCCAGTCTGCCTCAGTAAGTTCGTGGATCCACTTTCTGTAGTAGAAGAAGGCAAGTCTTTCACGAACACTGCCAAGCTCCATGTCATTCGTTGATGGTTTCAGTTCGCCAAGAGCCAGTTCTCCATCTGGAGCTGCGACGCCGAGCTTGGTGTATGAGAAAACAGTGCGATCGTCGGAAACAGTGGCCATCGAGACGGGCACAACAGCAGCGCCTTGGACCTGGATCATAGCGTGTTGCTCGTCGGCGCTGAGTATGTCTAGATTGCCACGAATCGAGTCGACAGCGTTCGCCTCAGGGGCAAGGAGTTGAGCTCGCACCGGAAGCTGGACTGAGTGCAAAGGTAGCGTAGCACAGAGTTCTGGATTCACGCGGATACACTCGAAGAACGTTGGGACGTGCAAAGACCACAAGCGTCCATCATCAGGCGCCGAGTATGCCAAGATAGCACTCTGGAAAGCCACGTCAAGCAGCGCGGGGTGAACCATTAACCTTTCAGATTCATCACCGTAGTCGAAGCTAGATATTAGAGCAGTAGCTTGATTGAGCTTGCGCTTCATGTTTGCCATAGTGCGGAAAGAGTCAGAGTATTCATACCCAATGGTTGAGAGGGAAGTATAGAACCTCTCCGAGTCGGTCTCGGTCATATTTGAGTCATCCAGCTGGATTGGTGGCAGGATCGACATCGAAGGCTCACCGAAGATGACGTTTATTGTACCGCTGGCGTTGACTTCAAGGTCTCGCGCCGACTTGATAGCAGCGGAGTAAACGGAGAATTTCGCTGCCCGAGTTTTCAGATTCGATTTGCTTGGAGTAATATCCGTTAGAGTTACCAGAGTCTCAGCAGCAGGATCGGATTCGCCTCCAAAGGTGATGGCTTTTCCGATGACCAGATCTCGCAGTTCGATCAATTTGATAGGCCTGTTTCCAATGATAGACTTGGCTGCCTCAAAGGCCATGCTGGCGTAGCCAGCTGCTGGAAAGATCGGCTCACCCTGCAGCTTGTGGCCCGTCAGCCAAGGTACCTCTGAGATCTTGAGCACATTCGACCAGCGACGCTCGAGCTCAGTATTGTCCACATGTGGTACACCGAGCAGCTCGTGGAATGGGTCCGATCGACCTCTCATCCTACGTGAGATGCGAGACTCCTGCCAGTGGGTCTTTTGGTCCCAGCGATAGGAAGGCAGACCAGTGGCGAGCTTGGCCTGCGGAGCGTCAAGGAAAAGTCGCTCGAAGGCAGCGAAGTCAACAGCCTCAGGGCCGAATTGGGTCCACATATAGCCAAGACCGTCGGCGAATGCTTCAACGTCGTTGAGACCTCTGTACATAACACCGGTGTAGGGAAGGTCGAGGCCAGTTTCGGCAATGTTCTGCTGTGTTGGGCCCTTGAGAGCAGCGTGAGGCCCAATCTCGATGGCAAGAGTCGGCTTCTCAGCTCGAGCTGCTGCCGTCACAGCTTCATAGAAGGAGACCCTGTGTACCATGTTGTCACGCCAGTATAAATCTTGAAGTAGGGTAGTCGGCTCCATGACCTCACCACCTGTCACACTGGAGTACCAGGTCACAGAGGTATCGCGGTTTCGGTTAACTTCAACATTGCACGCACGCAAAGCCTTGACGTAGGCATCGCCGCAAGCCAGCATATGGTGTGAGTGGTAAGCGGTGTCGACCTTAAGCAGACGTGCGAACTTCTTTTCCTCTTCGAAGACAGCCTTGATCTCAACGATGGCATCTGCATCGCCCGACAAGGTAACGCTTGCTGGCGAGTTGTGTGCAGCGACCGCGACACGTCCAACAAAAGCGTCAAGCTCAATCACTTCGGTGGCATCTTCGAGAGATGTTCCAACAGCAAGCATAGCGCCTTTTTGTCCGGTCGAGCCGCCTGCAAGCTTCGCGTACAAGCCACGGTAGTAGGCAATTCGAATAGCATCCCGGGCATTTATAAAGTTTGCAGCATATGCCGCACCAATCTCACCAGAGGAGTGGCCCACCACAGAACTTGGCATAATCCCGGCGCTGCGCAAGAGGTCGACGAGCACAACTTGGACTGCTGTACACAGCGGCTGTGAGAAAGCGGCTTCGGTGATACAAGACGACTTGGCATCAAGGAGTAATTGATCAGCAATTTTCCAGGTCGGTCGGTCTGCAGCTGGCAAGGTTGCAAGGGCACCATCAAGCTCCTGAAATCGGCGGCGAACAAATTCGGAGGAACGTATTAGTTCAGCACCCATGGCTGGCCATTGCGCGCCCTGACCAGTGAAAACACCAAGGACCTTTGGAGGGGTTGAACTCGATCGGACGCCAATGTTCGCGTCCGACTTATCCTCGTACTCTTTGAGTCTGAGCTCGATCTTCCGGATCAAGCTTTCGACGTCAGGAGCCGAGAATGCGATTTTATGCGATAAAGTAGAACGACGCTGCTGGAGCGTCCAGGCAAGATCCCGGATGTTGACTGGGTTGGTTTTTAGATAGTCCAAGTGTGCCTGCAGACTGGAAACGAGCGAGGTGTTTGACGCTGCGGAGAAGACAAAAGGAGTAGCCGGTACAACCAGGGCGCTGTTAGCGCTGTCAACCTGTGCTTGGTAGCTCTCCAAGATGGCGTGAGAATTGGCGCCGCCGAAACCAAAACTATTCACACTTGCCCTTCGCACAGCATCTTTAGGCAGGGCAGGCCATGGCTTTGCATGAGTTGGAACCTGCAGGCCCTGAATGAAAGGTTCAATGCTCGGGTTAAGGCGATTGAACAGCCGATTTGGGGGAATGACGCCAGCTTGAAGGGATAGCGACGCTTTGAGTAGACTGGCTATTCCAGCAGCACCCTCCGTGTGACCAATAACGGTCTTGATCGACCCAACATACAAAGGATCACTGTCAAGTCCTCCAAAGGTGGAGTGGATTGCGGCTGCTTCCTTAGGGTCTCCTACCTTGGTACCGGTACCATGTGCCTCAAAAAACTGGGGTCTGTCGGCGGGATTTGCAAGGTCAAGACCAGCTCGAGCATAGGTGCGGCGGATAAGTGCAGCTTGCGCCTCCGAGCTTGGTACAGTGATTCCCTGTGTGCGGCCATCTTGGTTGATGCCAGTCTCACGGATGATACATTCGATGTGGTCGCCATCAGCAAGAGCGTCGCTCAGCTTCTTAAGAACAACGGTCGCGATACCGTCGCCGCGAGCATAGCCGTCAGCATCAGCATCCCACATGCGGGACCTGCCTGTGGGCGACAGCATGTGCATATTACTCTCGGCCACATACATTTCTAGAATCCGTTAGCTTGATCACTCGGTGGGAAAAATTGGCTTACCAGGGCCTAGAAGCAGAGTACTGCCACATGCAATAGCAACTCTCGAGTCATTAGACCGCAGTACTTGAACAGCATTATGCACAGCGATCATACTCGAAGAGCATGCTGTGTCGATAGTCATAGACGGTCCACGCCAATCGAAAAAGTAAGAGATTCGGTTTGAAAGAATTGCGCGCGATGTGCCAGTCGCAAAGTACGTTGGTAGACTGTTGGCATCTCTGAGAAGGCTGGTTTCATGGTCCCCTCCCATAACACCAACATAAACGGCAGTGTCAGAGCCACGTAAAGACTGGATGGTGTGGCCGCCAGCTTCAAGGGCCTCGTAGACAGTTTCCAGCAAGAGGCGCTGCTGAGGATCCATACACTCAGCCTCACCTGCACTAATGCCAAAGAAGTTGGCATCAAACTTGGTAAGATTCTCTTCCAGGGTGTAGGAGTGTAAAACATTGGACGTGCCATGGTGATCACCGTCTCTGTGGTACCAGCCTCGCACATCAAAACGTTCTTTAGGTATCTCCGTCAAGATATCACGTGGATTTTCCAGCAGCTGCCAGAGAGCAGCAGGAGAATTGGCAGCACCGGGGAAACGGCAACCGCTGCCGACAATAGCGATGGGCTCAGATTGTTGATAATCCATATTGTACAAAGATGATGAATGATAGAATATGTGAAATAAAGGGAATGACAAGTTCGACGATATTGAAACCGAAGGCGAGGACCCACGTAGCTACGACGTCCTTCTTCTTAAGTGTATACAAATTTGATGGAGTGAGCGATATCATGGAGCAAGATACTCTTTTTTTAGAAAAGCGAATCCTTCATTTTCCATTGGCTGTTAAACATCCGAAGCGGCAAGGAAGTCATTACAAGCTACTAAGCATATTAATGAGCCGAAGGCGTCTGCAACCTTGGAGAAAGACGGATTTCCAACTCCTGGAGGTCCTTCCATAGCTTGTGTTCAAGCTGACTGATTTCCTGAGATCCTAGATAGGCAGTTGGCTGAGAGCCCGACCGTGCCACTGTCAGACCATATGCACCATAGCCACGCCGCACATTTTCCAGAAGATGCTTGACAAGGTTGTAGATGAGCACTAGGCGAAGTCGGGCGAAGGAGAAGGGGTCGCCTTGATGAAAATCCGGTGAGTTCGACGCCTCATATGACATAAGCCTAACCAGAATAGTATGCACGTGGAGGAGTTGGACATAACACGCAGAGAGAAGATGCCGCAGGGCAGCCGGTAAAACCTCCTCATCTTTCGGAGAGTCGAAGAGTCGAAGCCGATACATGACCAGGAGCAAGCTCTTTGATGCTAGACAGGCTTCCGTGTATATCTCGTATCCGTCAAGGCTCGGTAGGGCTCCCAGTAAAGTCGCCAAGGAATTGAAGGCATTCGTATGAGAGACGAGCTGGGGCTGGAGCTCCAGGCTGGCGGTCTCGTTGCAACACGTGGTGTGAAGCGTATAGAGGCTGCAACTTAGCGCTGCCAGCTGCTGCATCGAATTTGTGAAAATGTCATCTTGGGATAGCTCAGCAGATGAGGTGCTTGGGGTGTATGTTGTTTCCATGGCAAGATCAGCGAATGATCCCCTGTCAGCTGCAGTCCCTAACAAGGACCATGGATCCGACTGAGACCAGGTCCCTGCCGGAAAGCTAAAATCTTGAGACACCAGTGCTGATCGGAGCTCGTCAGATATCGTTTCCTGGTTGTCTATTGGTTCCGGGGTAGCTTGCGAGGGCTGAGGCAGAAGGGGTACCTCCTTCGGCGTTGTATAGCTCTTGATATTCGACTTCCTGCTTCCGCTTGGCCGTCCCTTTGGCAATGGCGCGCTATAGACACATTGTATCCCCAGATATCGGCATCTGGCACAGCTGCTCAAATCGTCCGAATCCGGTCGAGGGCATCTGATTTTCTGAAGACGACAGCGATCGCATGAGGCTCGTTTGGCCGGGGTCGGTCTGGTTGAACTGCTTTCCATTTTCGCGGTTAAAGAGCAGGTGTCATGAGCGGAGCCATGTGACAGGATAGTCGGAATGTTAATGGTAATTTATCTGCTATCGTATACATAATCATCCAATGGATCCACCGGTAGCAACGAAGGATCGCGGTTCGGTCCGATGCGAAGCACTCCCACGAGGGGGTGCAACGTTCAATGGGTGTTGGTGGCGTAGATGCAGGTCTAAATCCAGGGGTTGATAAGTCGAAGGAACTGGCTAAATTTACGAATAAGCTGACAAGAGTAGATACTATTAGTAGGCCGTGGCGGTAGATGCCGGTCTAAATCCAGGGGTTGATAAGTCGAAGGATTTGGCTAAAATTACGCATAAGCTTACAAGAGTAGCTACTATTAGTAGGCCGTGGCGGTAGATGCCGGTCTAAATCCAGGGGTTGATAAGTCGAAGGATCTGGCTAAATCTGCGAGCAAGCTGGCAAGAGTAGCTACTAGGCGGTGGCGCAGATGTTGATAGGTTGGAAACAGTACGCAATGATTTCATAAGGATCTCATCTCTAGACACGTGGAGGGATTGATATTGACAGCTTGGGGTCTCACACTAGATTTAGTCTCATCTCGGACACGTGGAGGGATTGATATTGACACCTTGGGGTCTCACACTAGATTTAGGTGTTGAGTCCAAACCTCGTATGAAACACATGCTATAATATGGCACAGCGAGCCTGGTAGTACAGAGGCTCGCGGTATACTGATGTGTGGAGGTTGTGCGGAAGAGGTCACGAATCACCGATATGGCACGCTATCCTATCGAGTGCTACAGACGACAGCACACACTTATCTAGCTAGGAACGTCTGTAGAGCTCCAATTCTAATTCATCCTTTTAACCATATATCATCCCTGCCAGTAACCTTAAGTTCCCGTGCGAAGTATCTTAGCCGAGTATCGATCTAATTTAGTGCATATTACACGCAGCAACATCGGAAAACGCGGGCATTCTATCTAGCTGGATTTCTCGACATGCGTATCAGTCGACGCGGACAACCAGCTTCCGTCCTGAGACCGCCCCAGTACGAATTATGTCCACACCCTGGATGACACCGGCCCAGCTGTCGGCTAGGACTCTGACTGGGTGAGATTTGATGCGACCGTTGTCCAGCAATGTTTGTGTAGCCGCAAAGATCTTCGCGCTCAGTGCCCGATCTGCAGCCGATGCTTCGCGCGCGTACTCACCATCCAATGCGACGCGACCGCCGAACATGGTCAGGACCATCAGCCACGAAGCGCGGACGGTCGGGCGCGTAGCTGCCACCGCTTGGCGGACGGGCTCGAGCCCGCAATACCGCCCGCCAGCCCTG